>JAPMUY010002000.1:0-197218 GCA_026901105.3 Galaxias olidus | reverse complement strand
ATAGGCTTATTATTATTATTATTATTACTAATAATAATAATAATAATAATATGACTTTCTGGTAACAGTATGTGCTGCATCTGACGATACATCACGTAACTATATTCAACACTGATCGTGCACTAATTCTGTCAAGTTATTTACTGAGGCAACACAATCCAGATGAGAATAAGTATTGACAAAACCATGAATAATTTAAAAGGAAAAAAGATTTGGAAGAAAAGGGTGTGATTTTATAAGTGGTGAGAGGTGTGCCATACCTTTCACCTGTGCCTCCAGGGCGGGAGCTGGGCAGAGCTTCTCATCAAATAGGAGCCAAACATTCTGTGGTGGAGGAAGAGCCATAGGCTCCAAACTGGAGCAGGTTTCTGCAGAGGCAGAAACTGGCTTCTGCAAGTTGCTGGCCACCACTTCTAGATACAGACCAGAAACTGTTTCTTTATGACATCTCTACTATGAAGCATATAAAGGCTAAATGTATTTTTTCACACATTATGCCTTTATCAGCATAAAACCATTGCCAAAGAAGAGTATACTGTATGTCTAACATCAGTTATTTGTAGGCAATTAGGGTGAAGTCAACACATTGAATATACATTTCTACGCCTATGCACACAATCTTTTAAGTCTTTAAATTTGGAATGCAAAAGTACTTATACACAATAATAGCACAATAATTTTCACATACAGTAATGATTTTTTGTAAGAATATTAATTTGATGAAGGCTTTATTCAACACTTATCTTAATGATGTAGACTAGAATGTATAATGTCTTCCCACTCAAATTGACCCTGACGTAAAAGCATTTGATTCTATTGTGAACTATACCAGTTGGATGTCTGGCACTGGTCCCCATAGGTGCCTCTGTAAACACAACCCAACTGGCCCTCGCTGCCCCACCCAGGCTGTTGGTGGTGGTAGCCATCTAGGGTGTGTTTGAGTAAGTGTGTGTGTTTCACTGCCAACACTTGTGCCTCTGAGATCCATGCGTTTCTTGTGGGGCTGTAGATGAACCAAAAGAAACACAGAAGTTAACTTCTCTGCTCCATGTTCCATAGCTTTAAGTGTGAATGAACATGATAATGCTTTGTCATTAGACATCTAGACTAGAATTGGGAATGGTCCGCCTTAAGATTTGGCATGCTGTCAATCATCAGATATGATTAATAATTAAAACTCTTGAAATTGAAGTTTGGAGGTTTATTAGGGTCTATGATTTTTGTTTCTCAAACTCCATTTATCCATTTTTGTATGCTTTAACACACTTTTCTTAGAATGTCTCAATTCTGTGACTTTCCGCATTTATAAGTGAAATTCATTTTTACTCCTACAATTTATTTTATTCAACAAAGCAAAATCATTATTGGGCAATAATACCAATTGGATTCTGATAAAGACTGAACATCAATCATCCAGAATATTCAAATGCTAATTGCATTTTCTAGAGGTCAAGTCCTCCAAAAGCTATAATTGTATTCCAACAGAGTTTGAACAACATTTTATAGGATGTCAAGAATTCGTGCAGATTGTAATAGAAAATTAAGATTATAGCATATATAGAATTAGAAAGTCTGGAGATCTTTTTTTTTACCATGTCAGTTATCGTGTTATGTGACATGATAACTGACACCATTATCTGTATACGCTTTTGAAAGTGTACCCTAACCCTAGCTGACAATCAATAGCCATGTCCTCACCATAATACAGTTGTTTTTTATTATTATAGTTTTTTCTATGTACAGTAATATCAATTTAGTTCCATGCACCAAAGTAAAAGTGCAAAATGCTGGTACTGTCCTTCACTCTAAAGGCAGGAGTTAAACCCACAGTGGCAAATTGGGTAAAATTGATATGTGGCAAGATGAGAGACCAAGTAGAGAAATGGAGGGGATGAAGGGCTGATGGAAAGAAGTCAGAGACAAAAGAGGGAACGTAGGGAAGATGGAGGGAGGCATTGTAGCTGTTGTGGGACAGGATAGAATGGTGGGACTGGTTAAGGTAGAGAAAGAAAGTGTGAAATGAGCGGAACAGAGAGATTAATTGTTCTGCCCCTGGCTGGGTCCCCTAGCCCTCTGACTCAGCTCCAGGCCAAGCCTCTGAGTTGGCACTGTGAACAAAAACCGCAGGCCTCACTATCTGAACAAGCACTTTAAGCCTTGTGTTTGTATAGGGCGGCAGACACCTAATTAGAATTACAGACAAACAAACATACAAAGGATATTCTGTGATAAAAAAGGTAAAAAATGTCCATTAAATCCGTTCCACAAAACCACAAACACAGCTAGGTTATTGTTCATTTGGGACTATAGGACTCTGTTCCACTTCTAATACAGCAGACCGCAACTACCCCATCCACTGTGTAAATACTGGTCTTCTCCTAGCGCTGTTGGAAGTAATGTTGACATAAAACAAAATGCTGTGACGTCATTAAAAGTTTTCAGCAGACTTCAACTCTTACCTAACCTAATGGTTTTTCATATACCGACTTGCCTATTGCGGTGGCTCACACATCCAGCCAAGTACTGCTGAAATAAATGTCAATCCTACCTTAAATTGGAGCGGTAGACACATAGAGCGCGACTATGTTCCTAAAAAGATCGACTCTGTGTAGGGCAGAAAGCATTCATTGGTAATTATTTGAAAACAGTAATGTTCTAGGTTTAAGCCCATATCACAGGTTTTTTTCCTGTAGTAAATAGTATACAGAAGAAAATCGGACGTAACTGCAACCTGTTGATCAGAAACTGAGTCCGAGCATGTCGCACTCAACAACACTGCAGCTCAAAGCTACAATTGTAACAAAAGAAAATAATGACTTTGTGACGACAGTTTATTTTTAAAAGGTAAAGTTTAATTATGAATATCAAAAAGAAAACGTGTTAATTCGTGTTTACCTACCGTCTGTGGCTGAACTCTCTCGATTGTACAGTTCGACTCCCATTGAGTGCCGCTTCTTTAGTCTAGAATGTGAAACTATCCGACAACGCATGACTGAACTTGCACTGTGCGTTGTTTTCGTGGCTTTGGATTGGTTGCCAAATGGATTGTTATAGATTTTTTTTTTTGCACCACTCCACGATAACTGTGAAGCTCTGATATTTTATTTTTGATAGTAAGAAACCGTGGCACACAAACTAAAATCATTAACTTTTTATCATCAACGTCAAGTTCAATTTTTTTGCCTTTTTACCCAAAGTGTTTAGTTGTTTTTTGTTTTAGATCTGCACATCTTTACGATAGGTCATTTAGTTAAAAGCGAAAAAAAGCCTATCAAACGCTCAAAGGACAAATAGAGGACTACACTGCAAGTCTAACGTCATCTACAGGAGTAACTATCCTAGTAAATATCCCCATAACACAGCAGGTAGATCTGCAGATAGCGCTATTGGCTAAACATTATTTTATCATAGCCTATACAGTATGTAGGCCTATATTATGTTATCTATGGCTAATTCCAAACCAAGTTCTCCACAAGATTACAACATATTGCAGTTTTTTTTTGCATGAGAAATACCATTGTTATAAATTATATATATATAAATTATATAAACGGTTTGAGTCAAAACATCTACGCACACTATACAATAACTAGGCCTATACAATGCATTGCTGATATTGTGTAGCCTACAAGTTACCACCTCTGGACAGTACAGTGAAGAGTTAGACCGAAAACAAGGATGAGCTTCTAATATGCAGTAGACCGACTATAGCTGTAGTGATACATGATAAGATACATACAGTATATTTAAGCTTGGCAAGATCCACAGACAGAAGTAGAGAAATATATTGTAGATTGAGTGTATATACACTGCCTGGCCAAAAAAAAAGTCACCACCTGGATTTAACTAAGCAAATAGGTAAGAGCCTCCCATTGGATAATTACTGCATGGGTGATTATGTTTCAGCTGGCAACAAGTTATTTAACCCTAACTGACACAGGGAGAAACTTCTCATTTCTTAAACAACTATGTCGAAAGACACATCCTGTGGTCGTGGAAAAGATGTTAATCAGTTTCAGAAGGGTCAAATTATTGGCATGCATCAAGCAAACAAAACATCTAAGGAGATTGCTGAAACTACTAAAATTGGGTTAAGAACTGTCCAACGCATTATTAAAAACTGGAAGGATAGTGGGGAACCATCATCTTCCAGGAAGAAATGTGGTCGGAAAAAAATTCTGAATGATCGTGATCGGCGAGCACTTAAACGTTTGGTGAAATCAAATCGTAAAAAAACAACAGTACAACTTAGGGCAATGTTTCAATAGTGAAAGTAAGAGCATTTCCACACACACAATGCGAAGGGAACTCAAAGGATTGGGACTAAACAGCTGTGCAGCTGTAAGAAAACCACTTATCAGTGAGGCTAATCGGAAAAAAAGGCTTCAATTTGCTAGGGAGCATTGGACTCATGCAATGGAAGAAGGTCATGTGGTCTGATGAGTCCAGATTTACCCTGTTCCAGAGTTATGGGCGCATCAGAGTAAGAAGAGAGGCAGATGAAGTGATGCACCCATCATGCCTAGTGCCTACTGTACAAGCCTGTGGGGGCAGTGCTATGATCTGGGGTTGCTGCAGTTGGTCAGGTCTAGGTTCAGCAACGTTATGTGGCCAAAGAATGAAGTCATCTGACTACCTGAATATACTGAATGACCAGGTTATTCCATCAATGGATTTTTTCTTCCCTGATGGCACGGGCATATTCCAAGATGACAATGCCAGGATTCATCGGGCTCAAATTGTGAAAGAGTGGTTCAGGGAGCATGAGACATCATTTTCACACATGGATTGGCCTCCACAGAGTCCAGACCTTAACCCCATTGAGAATCTTTGGGATGTGCTGGAGAAGACTTTGCGCAGTGGTCCGACTCTCCCATCATCAACACAAGATCTTGGTGAAAAATGAATGCAACTCCGGACAGTGTGTGACATTGCAGAAGCTTAATGCCACAGTGTGCCGTAATCAAAGCTACTTATTAGTGTGTGACTTTTTTTTTGGGCCGGGCAGTGTACATACATACATACTTACATATATCACAACTGTTTGGTTCTTTTGTTATGTTTGATATACTGTATTTGAATGTATTGCACAGCACTTAGTCAGCTCTGCATGTTTTAAACGCACTGTGTAAATAAACATGATTTGATTTAATTACATACTGTTTTACTCATCTCTTTTTCAACTCCATATGAGTTGTCATATGCCGTCCTGGTATATTACAAAGGCCAATAATGAAAGAAACATCACTAATTTAATGAACAGGGCCAAGTGTTGTTTGTCCTTCCATCTAGGCTCGGTTTTCACTTCCCCTTAAAGACCATCGCATTGATGTGAGGACTAACAAAACAGTAAAGTACTGCCATCACTATCTTCAGATCCACCACAGTACTCGCACACAAAGCATTAATTCCTATTTTGAATTATCATTGTATGACTTGCACATCCAACTTTATTATTTTGGCATTAGTTATTATAATCATAATGATTATAATAAGAATAATAATCTTTTTATTCTACTTTGCTATATTTATGTATCCATGTGATGTGTCAATTTTAAATAAATACACATATACTAACTATTGATGTGGAAAATGTAAATATTGTGAATGTTCTGTGTAAATGTTTTGCTGAATTATCTTCAGTTACCGTTTAGACCACAAACGTGTTAGCCTTTATAGAAAATCTGCACCATAGTCAATTGATTGCCTTAATCCAACAGAAGATTGCAATTTAAAGTCCCCCTCCAGTCGTTTTATAAAACATTAATCTGAGTCGCCCCGCCCCCCTCTATTGGAATACCCGCCCAGCCCCCGCCTTGCTTCTCAGCCCCCGCCCATGAACGGTGGTTGGTTTAAAATTGTTACTTAAAAATTTGTGACGTCACAAATTTAGCTTGTCCAAACTCCTCCGTTTGACACTGTCCTTGGTGCACTGCAGTTTCAAAGCAAAAATGCTTATTCATGGCGTTGGCTGCTTATTTTGCCCCGGATATGTGTTGTAGCACATTTTGCATCTTGCAATTTCCGAATAATTGGTTAGAATCATTAATTTGACGAAATACAATAGGAACATTAGTTTAGATCACTCACACAAAACATGATTGTTTCAACAGTTCATTGTTGGTACATATATAGAAGGGGTTACCAGTCACAACACAAAGTTCCTTACTGTTACGTCCACTCGTGTATCTGTGTCCGTATAGTATGTTTTGTGTACATGTATGTGGCTGTTCTGTTTTCCCTTCTGTTTCTCCTTCCCTGTCACATTTCATTCAGGTCGCTGCTTCCCGTTGGCCCCGCCCATTATCAATTATCGTCAGCCGCTTCGACCTATCAATGGATCATCCGTCCCGAATAAAACACTGCCATTGTTGTCACTAGGAGAGCGAGTAGGGCGTTTGATTGAGAAAAGGACTGTTGTGGGTCGTACTACCTTATGCTCGCTCTCCTAGCTTAGGAAACCCGTTAGTGTTTGTCTTGTATGTATTGTTTCCTGTAATCGTTCGTTTGTCTCTGTATAGGTACGTTTTTGTGTGTTGTCCCATAGCCCTGTTTGTCCTGTATTCGATACAGCGTTTGTTTTGCTCGTGTCCTGGTTTCCACCGTTTTATCCTGTATGCGATACAGAGTTTATTTTTCCATTTTTCCCTTGTCTACCCAGTACTCCGTACTGTGGAGTTTGTTTGATTGTACTATCCCGTCCCTTTTTGCCAGTACACTGTACTGTGTTTTCTTTTTTCCCGGAGCTCGGCAGGATTAGATATCCGTGGGTTTACATTGTGCACCTCACGTAGAGTATATATTGTTAGATTCATTAGTTTAGGAGCGGTGCCACCCCTTGTATTTATTTGATAGTGAGCTTGCCGTAGGCAATCTAGCTCTTTTGTTTGTTTCTTTGATTTGGCATCGTTCGGTAGCCGTGGTATCCCTTTTGTTTGGTTTTGTAAATAAATCCTTCCTTTTTTAATTCCTGGTGTGTTGGCCTCTGTGTCCACATTCACCCCCTCCCTTCATTTCTCTAGAAAGTGTGCAGCCCTTCAGTAACCTAGGTGAGCCATCTAAAGTGAAGGGTTGTAACACTTACTTTTTTCATTAATCCATTATGGGTGTGTTTTTGTATAATTTTGTCCTTCCCAATCAGCAAAGGTTTGGACACATTATTGTAATGTCTGCTTGTGATGTGAGCCGGGAGAGACAATCATATGACCGTCTACGTTGTCTAACGAGTCATCGTTGTAGTTGTGCAAAATTCTTTTTTTTTCATAATGATGTATTATCAAAACATATCTTCTGATTGCACATTATAATGTATATGGGAGAATGGAAAAAATCTTGATTCAGATCAGTCCTCTTGAAGTCTCAATATTTCATACTAATTTTGTCTGCTACCGGGTACGATCTCCACATGAAACTGACAAATTGCTTTATGGCACAAGGAAGCGCGTCACTAAACCAGGAAGAGATGCCCATACTTGGAATATAGTCGTTGATTGTGCTAGCGATCAGGGGGGTAGGTTTGGTTTAGACATTGGTGGGGACATAATTCTGTAACCACTTTGGTGGCGGGGAACTTCTGAAAGGAAACTATTTTAAGATTGTCTTAGAAGCACAGAATTATACTGTATAAACTAACAAACTTAAGGGCTGTCTAAATTGGCTGGCTGTTTTCTGAAAGGCTGCCTGCAGATGCAGTGGCACTCATAGGCATAGATTTAGGGTGGGACGGTAGGGACACGTCCATACCAATGCCGAGGGACCACTGAATTATCCCTACCAATAATCTAGAACACGGCTTTCCACTCCAGTGACCCCACAAAAGGGTTAACAGTAAACGTCATTGACTTGCTAGCAAACTCGAAATGCAAATCCTCCCTACCTGCCTCTGACTTCCTCTGTTGATGACCATGGACTGCATTACAACACCCTGCTCTCTTCTACCCTGGACTCACTTGCTCCCCTCAAGTCAAGAAAGGTGTCATTCTCCCAACCTGCTCCCTGGTATACTAATGAGCTTCGTTCTATGAAGGCTAAAGGTCGTCAGCTTGAAAGACTTAAAAAAAACAAAAAAAAACTAGTCTCACTGTTCATTATGAAATCTATAAAGATCATGTCATAACATATAAGGATGCACTCTATTAGGCCAAAAATAAATATTACTCTGATCTCATTGACAAGGGCAAAACTAATCCTAGAAAATGTTTTAACACAATCAATCAATTGCTGTCCACTGGATAACACCTCCCTCTTGGGGTCTACAGATGTCTGCACCAGGTTCCTGGATTTTTTTTCCGATCAAAAGTTGAAGATAGTCATGACCAGCTCCAGCCATCAACCATGCCAGCTACTCCGTTGCTGCCTGTAAAATGCAACCTCAATACTTTCAAACCTGTTGATGCTGCGTTTATTTCTGCTCTGGTCTCTCGATCAAAATCATCTACCTGCACACTTGACCCTATGCCCACCTCCCTAGTCAAGTCTTGTCTGCCCACTCTGTGCCCTTCATTGAGGACATTGTAGACACCTCCATAACGACTGGCTCTGTCCCTCCAGAGCTGAAGATGGCTGTGGTCATCCCAATCCTCAAAAAGCAGGGTTTGGACCCGGAGTCCCTCAATAATTATCGGCCTATTTCCAACATTCCATTCATTGGCAAAATCCTGGAGCGCACTGTAGCCGCTCAACTACAGTCCCATATGTCTCCTCATGAGTTGTATGAACCATTGCAATTTGGGTTCCGGGCAAAACACAGCACAGATACGGCTTTGGTCAAGGTCATCAATGATCTTTTCCTGGCAGCAGACTCCGGCAACCTAACTCTGCTGATCCTTCTAGACCTCTCAGCAGCCTTCAATACCGTCTATCACACCATCCTCCTTGACCACCTGGATAGGCTCCTGGGCATCACTGGTGCTGCCCATGCATGGTTCAGGTCATATCTATCTAGCAGGTACCATCGGGTGGCTCTAGGAAGGGCACAGTCCTCCCATGCACCAGTCTGCCAGGGTGCACCGCAGGGAGCGGGCCTGGGGCCTATCCTGTTCAATATCTACATGCTTCCCCTGGGACAAAAAATTCGAAAACATGTACTTAATTTCCACTGCTATGCAGATGACAACCAGCTCTACATACATACCAAACCAAAGCTTGGTGAAGCTTAATAGTAGCAAAACAGAGATGATGATTGTGGCTCCTCAGGCTCCACTAAAAAAGGTTGGTGATGTTGTCCTCACAATTGACGGCTCCTCTATCTACTCCTCTGCCAAGGTCAGAAATCTCGGTGTGGTTTTGGATTCCACCCTCTCCATGGAAGCTCATATAAAAGCTGTCACCAGGTCTGCCTTCTTCCATCTGAGAAACATCTCCACGACTCTAATAACGGATGCAGTTGCTGAAACATTAATTCACGCTTTTGTCATCTCACGGATTATTGCCATGGTGTCCTATTTGGGGCGTCAAATAAGGCCCCGAATAGGCTCCAGTATGTACAGAACTCAGCTGCAAGGATTCTAACTCGCTCTAAACCTTGGCACCATATCACTCCCACCCCTCTGCATCGGCTTCCCATCAAATCTCGCATTTCCTTCAAAGTTTTACTTCTCACTTATAAATCTCTTCATGGACTAGCCCCTTCCTACTTCTCTGACCTCCTCCAACCCTACACACCTTCTCATACCCTCCGCTCCTCTGACACTGGTCTCCTCACCACCTGCAAAACCAGACTCAGCTCCATGGGGGACAGAGCATTCTGTGCTGCTGCTTTGGTTCACTGGAATTCCCCTCCCCCTGCGATTCGAAACTCTGACTCCATTAACATTTTTAAATCCCACCTCAAAACCCACTTGTTTTCCTTAGCATACTCCTAGTCTGTTCTCTTTGACTTTTTTTATATACATTTTTTTAGTTTCCTGCCTCAATTCCCCAGTATCTGGCTTATGTTTATTGCATTTCATTTATTGCATATTGTACTATGTTTGTGTATATTTGTATATAGTTTCTACATTCTATGCCATGTACGGTGACCTTTGGTGTCTAGAAAGGCACCTATAAAATTAAATGTATTATTATTATTGACGTATCCCCTCCCACCTCCACCTAAATATATCGTTAATGTGTTTGGTTTAGCAGAGAGTCGCTTATCTAAATCATGCAACAAACAGTCTGATGTTGAACACCTGTGGCAATAAGAAAGGAGACAAGGAGGACAACCTGGACAGGAATGCAATTTGTGAGCTTGTGGTAGTCAGCGTGACATACTGTTCACATTAATAAATCTTATAATCACATTATGAAAGTACAAAGTAGTATATTACATTACTAGTTGCCTTTGGCCGGCAATAAACTAGAACTAACCAGCCTATTAACGATAGGGACCAGGGCTGGTTCTAGCCCGCCATAGTTGGGTGAGCTGCCATCGAGCAGGCAGCTGGGTAGATAGCCTAGTAAATCGTGAAATGGACAAGCAGTCGGAAGATTGCTGGTTGGAATCCATGGCCCAAATCTACACTTATGTAGCCTATATAAGCAGCTAGTGCCACTGGATCTGCAGGCAGCCTTTCAGAAAACAGCCAGCCAATTTAGCCACCCCTTAAGTTTGTTAGTTTCTATAATTCTGTACTTATACAATCTTAAGATAGTTTCCTTTCAGTCCCCCCGTCACCACCCAACAGTGGTTACAGAATTGTGTCCCCACCATTGTCTACACCAAACCTACGCCACTGGTGGCATTAGCTGCTTATATATCGAGAGAAAATAACTACACCAAGCAAGCGGTTGGGGTCACCAAAATCACCTCCTACAGACAACTGCCTATAGTAACTTTAATTATAAATATATTATATAGTTACATGATTAATTATTCTATATTAATTCCATCCATTAGCTTTACCGCTTATCCTGTACAGGGTCGCGAGGGGGCTGGAGCCTATCCCAGCGGACACAGGGCGAGAGGCAGGGTACACCCTGGACAGGTCGCCAGTCTATCACAGGGCCGACACATAGGGACAGACATCAACTCACGCACGCTCATTCACACCTACGGGCAATTTAGAGTCACCAATTAACCTGCATGTTTTTGGACTGTGGGAGGAAACCGGAGTACCCGGAGGAAACCCACGCAAACACGGGGAGAACATGCAAACTCCACACAGAAAGGCCCTTGGGTCAGGTGGGGATTGAACCCAGGACCTTCTTGCAGGCAACAGTGCTAACCACCGAGCCACCGTGCAGCCCTATATTAATTACACTGGAATTAGTTGTTCAATATATATGAACTTGTTTTAAATATATATATTCTTGGTAGTTAATTGTGGTCCTTATTAAGGTATTACGTGTGTTAACATCGCCCCTTCACGTGGGGGCAGATGTAACTTGACTTCTAGTTTTTTCATCAAAATGACTGACATGTCTGTAAATGCATTTGATGAGAGTAGAACACAGATACAAGTTGCAGAAATAAATACCTGTATCCAAATAGTTGAAGAGGTTGTTGAGAAAACCAGAAATTATAACAATTGCCCCTGGTCTCCCCTATTCTTATGTTCGAATCATAGTAATAGCAAAGCTTATCAATAAAAAAAAAATGTATTCTCTGATAACTTGTTCCTATTTAAATATTCTAAAACATACAATTTTCATGGTCTAATTTATGACTTCATGTTTAGAACGCCTCAAACAGGACAGCCTACCTATCCCATCCTTGAAGTGACCATTAGTGCAGCACCCTGTTCATTTCATCACTAAGTCAGGTAGCCTACTTAGATTTCGGTAGGCTAGTTTCCTACAAGCTTAAAATGCCACTTTAAGACAAGATAGTAGCTAGATAGCCTAATTTATGTTGGAGGTATAAATACAAGCCTTAAGACACAATCTCTTTAAATTGTTCCCAATTCAAAATATATACCACCCGTCAGAAAATCTATATAGTAAAACAGGGGTAGGCAATAGTAGACAAACAAGAACTAATACCTGAAACATTTAATGCATCTTGGCTAATAAAGGTGATTTTTACAGCATTAAGTGCACAACGTTGAACAGAAACAATGAGAACTCAAAATAAATCATGTTACTGGTGTATACAACATTAATGTACTGATGTTTTGGCTTAGCACTGTCAATGTTTATTTCTAACGGGTGTTAAAATAAGGTAATGACCTGTGCTACAAAAATGGTTGAAAATCAAATACAATCTTAGTGTACAAAAACATATTTTCTATAGATAATGTACACAGACAAGATATGCATATCCCCCAATCCCCATCTGCAACAGGCTGTCAAGAGCCTTTGTCATAATACTCCTTTAAACATGAATTGCGTTCATAAAATTTGCTATCTATACTTTAAGTAGTCTCTTGCTCTTTTCAGAGGCCTTCTCATTGGCGTTTTCTAGCTTGGCAATGCGGGCACCAAACTGTATTGCTCTCTTTGGCAGTACAGACGAAGGACCAAGGCCCAGCTCCTTTGCAGCCTGTCTTAATAGCAGTTTCTCACCAACACCTCGTGGCAAGGACAAATCGGCTTTTACCCACACCGGTAGGGAGTTTAAGTAACTCACTACATCTTCGTCCAGGTAGGGAAACCTTAAATATAAACAAGAATCAACGATCCTAGTGCAGTACAATTATTCATACAGCATAGTCATTACATAAAAGGTTTAAGTTTCCACTAGCCTCACAGTTTCAGACAACATGCATATGCCTTTATTATTACGTAATCTAAAGCAAAATTGCCAAGCGATCAGTAAGACATTTACAGCAGACTCCAAAATGACTAGCAGAGTCCCTAGGAACTTTTTAAAGACTCCTAAAAACATACCTGTTCTGTCAGACCTATGAGTGCACTATGGAAGCTTATAAGGGAGCTTCTTAAAATGAAATGTAAACTTGAAATTCTAAATGTAATTCCACAATAGCATTAGGCATAGGGTTTTTAGAAAGGCACTCTTAAAGTTAGTGCCAGTAGTTTGAGTCCACTGCAAAAGTTGACCACTGTTGCACATTTTAAAACCGTATACATGCAACAAAATAGGGATAGACCAATGGATTTAATGACCATGGGCTTTTTATTAGATTGTTCATTAAGAAAAAACCTTTGGTTGGCGACTAAAACAAGTTTTAAAGCTCAATTTAAAGCCTTCCGCAGGTGCACTTTTTACTATTATTATTATTATTATGATTATTACTACTATTACTATACACCGATCAGCCAAAACATTAAAACCACTGACAGGTAAAGTGAATAACATCGATCATCTCGTTACAATGGCACCTGTCAAGGGGTGGGATATATTAGGCAGCAAGTGAACAGTCAGTTCTTGAAGTTGATGTGTTGGAACCAGGGAAAATGGGCGACGTAAAGATCTGAGCGACTGTGACAAGGGCCAAATTGTAGCACAAATTGCTGAAAAGGTGAATGATTGCTATGGTAAAAAGGTGTCAAAATACAGTGCATCACAGCTGCGCCCATGCTGACCCCTGTCCACCGCCCAAAGCACCTACAATGGGAACGTGAGTGTTAGAACTGGACCTTGGAGCAATGGAAGGTGGCTGGTCTGATAAATCACGTTTTATTTTAGATCACGTGGATGGCCGGGTGCGTGTTTGTCGTTTGCCTGGGGAAGAGATGGCACCAGGATGCACTATGGGAAGAAGGAAAGCTGACGGAGGCAGTGTGATGCTCTGGCCAATGTTCTGCTGGGAAACCTTGGGTCCTGGCATTCATGTGGATGTTACTTTGACATGTACCCCATACCTAAACATTGTTGCAGACCAAGATGCACCCCTTCATGGCAACGGTATTCCCGGATGGCAGAGGCGTATTTCAGCCGAATAATGCGACATGCCACACTGCAAACATTGTTCAGGGGGATGGTTTGGGGAACATGACAAGAGTTCAAGGTGTTGCCTCTAAATTCCCCAGATCTCAATCCGCATGAGCATCTGTTGGATGTGCCGGAACAACAAGTTAAATTCTTGGAGGCCCCACCTCGCAATTTACAGGACTTAAAGGATCTGCTGTTAACTTCTTGGTGTCAGAAACCACAGGACACCTTCAGAGGTCTTGTGGAGTCCAGCCTCGACTGGTCAGAGCTGTTTTAGCGGCACTAGCGGGGACCTACACAATATTAGGCGGGTGGTTTTAATGTTTTAGCTGATTGGTGTATATTTTATTTATACAGGGGTAACCGACTCCAAAATGTATTTGGTTTAATAAGCCAGAATTCTCTTTACCCTGCCTTTTTAATTTGGCCTTGTCATCTAAGCTCGAGCAGCATTAGATCATGTAATAATTTCAGGAACCAGACAGATTGCTACAGTCCCACTACTGTGTTCCGTTTAAAAGGCTAGAGGTTGACAGTTATGAAAAGGATGGGGACTGATATAATGTTTGGCTTAGCTATGGAGAAATAACCTTTCAACCATTTATTTATTGTAGGGATTTGCAATGGGCATCAGAATTCCAGACAGCAAGAAATCAAAGCAGGCTCAAACCTCTAAAGGTTAACCTTCTGGCTACAACAAAATCTGTCATTTAAAAGTTTTGATACTAGTTGTATTATTAGACGGCACACCTACAGTCTATATTTCTGAGCAAAAGGACCACAAGCAATCTGTAATTCATAACTTTTCTGGTAACAGATGAATGAAAATGGCTTAGTGTGATTTTAACAATGCAGCCTTATTTATGGTTATGGAATGGTGTTAAGCCTACCTAGCCTCTTTTCCATGGTCTGCCATGACTCTGTCATCTCGGCCGAGGTTCCTTGAAGAGATTCTGGCCAAGTCCATTGCCAGCTCTTGAATCAGTCCTTCGTACCCAGCAGTCTTAAATCGAACTCTGTGTCTAGAGTAACCTGCTAGTTGCTCGTCTGCACCAATGCCTGTTAGAATTACCTGCAATAAACATTTCTTAAACCATTAAAAATTTGTTTTATCTGTAGTGGTTTTATTTCTACACATCAATACATTTATCTATCCTGAAGAAAGTTTGCTAGTATGCTTATTGTATCTGCATAGAAAGGACCTTATTCTATTGGATGTTTTTCCAGACGCAAAGGTTGAACTTGTTAACAAGGATAAGCTGCACCTGGAGAGACTGGCGTGCTGCAGGAACACAGCAAATAATAAAAAACAATTTCTAGATGACATCATTGCCAGTTTATCTGTTCATGTTAAACTGGAAAGCAAGCAATATTTTTAGCATTCTGACTCCCATCCATTACACCAGTTTATTCCAAATCGTAGAAAGGATTTTAAGGCCTTGGCTGGTGTTGCCATTAAACTCACACCCATCATACACAAATAATGGCCTAAAGCTGTTGTGCCATGTCCACTTGTCAATGCTCAAATTAAAATAGGAGTGTTACACAGGCTATAATACTGTACTAATTCCCCCCAACTGATATGCTGATAAGAAAACAGCATCAGCACAAACAAAAAAGTCAAAAAAACACTGGAAAACATGCAGGTTTATGTTACACTGGTGTGAATACAAAATGTATTAATTTAATAATTAAGTGGAGAAATTACTTTTGCAGAAGAAGTGAAGAGCTTCTTATCTTCACCGTCTGTTAACAGGCCAATACCCCTTGCCGCAAACCACACAGCACATCCTATGCTGTCATCTAGTACGGTCTCCAAAGGATGCACAAGATCACATATGTGCTCCTGTCGCATTTTCTGAAGCTCTTCAAGTGTGACATTGATTTCAACAAAGTTCCATATTCTATCTGGATTTAGGTTCTGGAGCTCCTTCAGACCGGCTCTTCCAGTAATTCTGTCTGGAACATTGAATGAATTATAGATCTGGCAATCGGTGTTTTGTGCCTGAGAACTAGGGAGATTTTTTTTTTTTTGCTTTTTGGTGGTCTTGGTAGACTCCTTCTGTACACTTGGTCTTTGCAGCTCAAAAGCCACATTGAGAAGGTCTATTGGTTGATCATTAGGGATGTGGCGATCAGCTAAAGCAGCTAGAATCATTGAGTCAACCCCTCCGGAGAAAAGTATAGCCATTGCAGATTGACTATCGTTTGGTGGTGAATTCTCCTGCGAACAAGGAACACATTGAACACGCTGTCTCACTGCTTCACTAAGTACATCAATGAGGCCATGCACCTCAGGCACATTCTTTCTGCATGGAAGCAACATTTCAAGGTGTTCGATGGAAACATCCATTTTTGAATTAGGTATCACTTTTTCGCTCAATTGAGGGACTTTCATATTGAGAGGGCTAACTGAAGAGGTAAGAAATAGCCCTGATTGGTTCATTGTTGCAGTGCAGTTGCTAGGAACACTGTCACACTTTGTTGACAGATCATCAGCGAGGTGATGCCATGGGTAAACTTCAAAGGTTATCAATCTGGTGTTGGCAAAGGCTTTTAGATCCATTCTATAAACACCAATAGCTGGAATCTCTTCCCATTTCATAAAATCAGAACCAGAGGGATAAGCAGCCACAGATGTTATGGTCAAGGTTCTCTCCTCCGGTTCAAAATTCCAAAGTAAACTTCGCCTGCCTAAGAAGTCTCTACCAAACCACAGGTATTCTCCAGCCTGTTGATAATATATAAATGCCCACGGCCCTTTAACATCGGACAGGATAGAAAGAATCTCTGAGGGATCATTGCTGGCTGACAGGTGCTGACAGAGCACCTGAGTATCATTTTCTTCCGGTCCAACTGACAGTCCTCCAAAAACCTCACCATTCCATCCTAGTACATTACCCTTGCTGTCCTGAGCTGGCTGAGGGGTTAATAGTCCCCTCATGTGAAGTACATGGCCAAAGATTTTACATTGATAGTATGGATTTGTGCCATTTATGTTAACAGTTCCACTTGAATCAGGTCCTCTTCTTCTAAGGTTTTCATGAATATTCTTTTGCAGAACATGGTGGGTGGATGATAAGGTCAGGACACAACAGATGCCACACATGGTTAGGGTATAGATTTCCCAAATTTAGTTTAAGATTTCCGGGAAGTCCTTCTTCAAATTATCCAGCTCCTCTAAGGGAAAGAATGTCACTTCATTAGTCATTTTAATAAACGTGCTTAGAAATGCTTACGGTGAAAGATTTTAAGGTTAGAATACTAACTTTTGCATGAACTCAGAGCTTGTCTTCTGTCAGTCAAGAAGAAAATGTTGCTATTGCATTGTTGAATGAATACTCGCTAAAAAAAAAGGAAAAAGAAAAACACTTTGTAAAAATTTAAAGCACAATAAAAGCTCATAATCTATGTCACAAGTGGGTCACCTTCTCTAAATTTCACACATCTGTTTCTTTGCTAATGGTCAATATAATGTGGTAGCATTTTAAGGAAATACTGTATCTAGATGCAAAGTATGTTGATTGTGACAAGTAAAATACAATAAGCTTTACAACTCAAAATATATGAAAATGCTAGTATGCCCCATTCTATGAAGGCATAATGGATGTTCTTGGAGTAAGTTTGAGGAAACACTGAATGAATCTTTCGTCTTGTAGTTTATGTGCTCGTGCTGAAACAGACAGGAATTGACAGACTAATGTTCACAGAATACTAGCCTGCCTAAACAAGCCTGGTACTCGTGCGTGATATGTTAGATCTGATCTTCTGCATAGACATACAGCTAATATTATTGCAAATATCGTTGCAATATAATCTAAGTGGTGTGTACGTGATTGTGATCAGTAAATTATGCTCTGGAGGACATGGCTGGTGACTGTCATATTATGATTAGTTTAGTTCGCTAGCTATTTAGGCATGCCTATGGGAATCTGCTCCTAAATGTGTATTCATATCTTCTTCTAATTGCTAAAGAGGCAAGTACACAACATGAAATGTATTATTTTTTTGGATTATGATAATATTTTAAAACTTAATGAATATGTGTCATGTAGCAAGAGATTACAAGTGTAGCATAACTAACTGAATGTCAGACTTCGCATGCATCTCCCTTATAAATCCAAACGCATAAATTCATATAATTATATTATACATAATAATTATATTCTTGAAATCCACCCCTTGCTCCATGTGATAATGGGTGACCAATCGTCTTGGGTCAAATGCTGGTAATTTGAACGATTCCCCTTAAACATAGGTTGTAGCAACTGTCAAGCAAGCACAACAGCTAGCCTTACAATCCCAATGAGTTTAATATTAGCACCCCAACTTCCTAACGATCAAGAAATCAAACTGTAAATGCTTTTTCATAACAAAAGATGAAGGAGTCAGGAATCTGACATTTGAAATAGTGTTACCAGGGTTCAATAATATTTTACATAACTAAATGCCCCACCACCATTTCCACCCTCCATTCACATCTACCACCCAAATAAGCTACAGCGGCTGGTCTTTATAATGCCATTACAACTGTGCTAAAATGTGGTTTTAAGCAGCGATGGATAGGACGTAATATATCTTGCACGGCGAGCTGAAAGAACTGCACAGCAGCAAGTCGGACATTTCTCAACTGTTTCTGCTTTGTTATATTTACTAGCTAGCCATCATGTCAAATTTAAAACTGTATACTCAGAAGTATGGGAAAAACGGGAGTCACATTCAGACTTCAAGGGTTGGTTTGAAGCCCTTTGCTCTATATTCTGTGGCACTGTGCCATCTATGCTCTTTTTATTTTTGTTCTAAGCTTTGTGAAACTGATATCAAAACAATTCAGTGAATAAATATCATAAATAATTGATTGCAGTTTATTGAACATTTATTTAGCTTTTTGAAGAAACAAAAATTCGGCTGCAGTAAAACAGATATTGTGATGTATGATAGAAAGATGATATAATGTATAATAATAATAATAATAATAATAATAATAATAATAATCATGGCCAACTAATTGTGATAGTATTGTTTTGTGAGTTACTCTGCGATTCCCACCCCTACAGTATAGCTTAAATGGAGTAGGTGTCAACCGATATGGTATTTTCAGGGCCGATACCGATTATATGGAATGAGAATCGCGCCGCCATCTTGGGAGTATAGCGTCCTTAGCTACCAATCTGTTATCTATCATATCAATCATTAATCATCATCAATGCTTCAATTACGCGCAAAAGAGAAATGCCTGTAATAACATACGTTCACGACAGAGGCAAGGGAGCGATATATTGCAAAAGTAAAGTTACTTAATGATATTGATCAATACGAATTTAGAGACATTAAACGATCAAAGGAATGTGACAGCTTGCCACCCATATGGTGATGTACTGTAGTCGCACATCTGGTGGTGTTCGGCGTTAGTGCCTACAACTGTCAAATATTTTGTATAAATGTAAGTCTTTGGAGGCCCATGTCATGTCCAATTTACCAACTGGTGGGTACAGGACCTTCAAATCTACAAGCCAAATGCCAACTACAATAATCCGCGACAAATATGCTAGCTAATTAGTAATGTTTTGCTAACTCAATGATAACAAAACGTTGGCTAATCATGCATAAACAATCCACCCTAGAAAAATTAAACACATAATAACGCTATCCTGTCTGTCTGAATTCGTATTTTAAATCTCATTCAATGTGAATAGTTCAGCAGTTATTATATTGGCAACATTAACTTTAAACAGGCAGTAGATGAGATTGCACTGTATTTCTTGCCTCTGAATGCGTTACAACACATTCGATGTCATAGACAACATAGCTAGTAAAATGTGCATTTTATTTTTGGTTTGTTGGTTGTGAGATTAGCTGTTACAACCCACTCACTGCACAACAATTTTTACCAGCCACGGTACCGACAGAACTGAACAATATCCTAGACTAACTAGAGCTAGATGCATTGTAGCGCCTAGCGGATGATTTCGTATCCTCTCAATATGGTCGACCTAGTTGTTGTGACGTCACGTTCCCATTCCCTATTTGTAGAGCTCCCAGCAGCATTTCTTATAATACTCCCATTCTGCACTTTTACATCTTTTCTTTAGTTCATCCATATCTTGTGGTGCTGAATGTGGGTAGTGCAGGATGTGACCTAAGTGGTGTCCACCACACACACTTCTTTGCTGTTGATTCAGGCTAGAATTAAATGTTTAATTCGCCCCTTTGCTCACATAGAATGGAACTGAAAAGGCGGTGCATAATAGCCAATGTTGAGTTTGCGTGTGTGACCATGCCCTCAGCACAATATGTGAATTTCGCCTCGGCAGGCGATGGTCATTCGCTTGCATTCGCTCATGTGTGACCGTGCCCATAGCCTATACATTTTTTTTTATAGTCGGGTGGCTAAATAATGGATAAAAAAAATCAACTTGTTGACGTTCACTATTGCATTAAAGTTAGCTCTACGATACTTAACATTAGCTCACGTTGTTATGACCATCGGCTAACATGTAAACACCAACTCACAGCGAGTAATGTTACGTTCGCAATATGATAGCTAAAATAAGTTCCAGCAGCATTGACACCAACGTTACTCAAAGATATATGGCTACGTAAATAAATTGTATTTATTCTCTATTATCTCGATATCGTATCAATGCAAAACATGTATTATTCAGGCATTTCAGTGCAACTGGGAAACTGTGCATGCTTGTCATCATCGATTTAGCCTAGATCATGATTGAGGTGTTTTCGCAACTTCAGCATATATGATTTTGATGTTTATTGCAACTACCGCAATATCTGCTGCCTTTACTTTGAAACACAGCTCCGCTCTCTAACAGGGGATGTCTCTGTGCCCATCTGTACATCGCAGTGTTGCCAACTATTTCCCAACGATAGTAGCTAGCACTAGCTCCAAAAGTCGCTAGAAGTCGCCAGATTACATCATATCCTAATTTACATGTATTTGACGTCATCATGTACTAATTTCTATAAAGCTTTGTGGTTGACGTGTGTGGATTGGGAAAGGCCTAATTCCATATAAAAAGTACTGTCCAAGTAACCACAAGCTATCTACAGGGACATCGTGTGTATGAATTAAAAAGGGTAAAATTAAAACTGGTGAAATTCGTTTGTTTTTTGTCATTTGTAAAGTGTTATTTGCCATTTTAGAAAGAGATATCTCGAAGCGCGTGAAAGTTTCAGCGCGATCAAGAGAAATAGTCCATGTAATCATAGAAACTCGCTCTCCCACTCCTCCCTGAAACACACACCCGCCTGCCTGCACACGATGTAGAGAGAGAGGAGGGAGCCACCCGCGCTGTATGGGAATAAATTACAATTTAATAGATTTGCGTACGTTTCTTGATTTTTCCCTGAGGGTCTGACTAAGTCGCTAGATTTGTCGCTTGTCGCTTGTTAGAAATTAAGTCGCTAGGAGGGTCTGAAAAGTTGCAAAATCGTCAACACTGGTACATCGCGTGGCACAGTAGCCTTCAGTGTTGATAGGCTATTACTCGTCACTTGTAACCATTCAAATAGTGCTGTGAGCGGGACGTTGCTCGAGACCACAGAATGGTGACAACAGACAGAGAGAGGTGGCTGCATCAGAGCCAAAGTA
This sequence comes from Galaxias olidus, assembly GCA_026901105.3. Taxonomy (NCBI): domain Eukaryota; kingdom Metazoa; phylum Chordata; class Actinopteri; order Galaxiiformes; family Galaxiidae; genus Galaxias; species Galaxias olidus. The sequence continues at coordinate 175,793 of JAPMUY010002000.1, read as the reverse complement.
GCGCCTTTTAAAATGAATTTAATGTACGGCAATCGGACAAAAAAAATACAGATACCAATAACTTGCAAAATGCTGAATATCGGCGCCGATAATCGGTCGACACCTAATATGGAGGGTTTTCTAAGCACCTCCCACAAGTTGGATTGGCTTGATCGGTACTTCTTACTTTGGGTCATTATCCTGAAATTAGCTCCAATCAAGAGCATCCACAATCCATCCAGCAATCCATCCACAGGGTATGGAGTGGAGTGATTGCGAAATGAAGTGATTGCCTTTCTTATTCAAGATCCCTTTTACCCTGTACAAATTTTCCACTTTACCAGCACCAAAGCACCCCAAGACCATCACATTTATTTTAACGTGCTTGACAGAAGGCTGCAAGCACTCCTCCAGCATCTTAACTTTTTCTGTGTCTCACAAATGTTCTTCTATGTGATCCAAACACCTCAAACTTAGATTTGTCTGTCCTGAACACTTTTTCCCAATCTTCCTCTCTCAAATGTCTGTGTGCTTTTGCACATCTTAATCTTTTCCTTTTATTGGCCAATCTCAAATATGGCTTTTTCTTTGCTACTCTGCCTATAAGGCCAACATCCAGGAGTCGCCTCTTCACTGTTGACGTTGAGACTGGGTACCATTTAATGAAGCTGCCAGTTGAGGACATGTGAGGTGTTTGTTTCTCAAACTAGAGACTGATATATTTGTGAACCCTCCTACTTCTCTTCCTATTAGTGATAGAATGATGATTTTATTACCAAATTGATGTGGCTGTGGACATTTCTAGCTTGGTCCTTAGTTTTCAGAAACATGGCTTCAAGGTGTGTGTAGGTTTTTCACTTGGATCCAGCCAAATGTTTCTGATGAAGTTTACAACTGGAGCCCTGTTACAAAACTGTCAGAAAATGACTGACATTCTAGTTTCTAGAAATTTCTAGTTTAGTATTTACTCTGTGTAGGCTACTCACCCTTTTTTTCTTTAGATGGGAAAGCTCAGCAACAGCAGTCACTTGTTCGTTAATCTGCAGAAAAATAAAACCAAAATAACTTAGCTAGATCAAAGATAATTGGGCATCATTCCAAAATATTTTCTCTAATTTGTTCTTGAGAAAGGTCCTAAGAAAAGTGAACGTCAGATTCCAGACTTGATCTTCAATCGCAGAATTGTTTGCAACTGTGTTCTTACCAGGGGCGATTCGAGGATCAGACCTTTACGCTTAAAATACACCGAGCAGCAGTGAAGTGCGGCTTGCCGCAATAATTTTATGTTTCTGCGGCCGGGGAGGTGTGTCCTTAGTTTCTGTCATTCTGTTTGCCACAATAATATAATACCAATGTGACTAGTGATGGGAAGATCGGATCATTTTATTGACTGGTTCTTTAAATCTCGTTCAGTAAAATTAACTACTCTTTTCGAGTCTTTCCGTTCATTAGAATGGGGGGTTAATGTATTTAAAATGAGAACGACTCAGACCAGAAGACCGTGTTGAGGGGTGAACTACTCATTTCTCGTTCATGTACCGAGCCTATGCGGCTGTCACGTGAAAGATGAACGAACGACTCAGACCCGAAGATACTGTCGAGGGGTGAACTACTCATTCCTGTTTCTTGTCCTGTCTTTTGAGTCTTTCATTCACTTGTCATGTTCATCTGATAGGCTTAGAGAGAGTGATTGTTATTTGGCTGTATGGTGTGACTTTATCTATTTATTTTTATTTAACATATTTTATTTAGTATAGTGTGTAAAGGTGAGTATGTATAGCACATTATTGTTATGTGCAAAAAGTAAACAAGGACAACCTGATTATACATTTAGATAATTAGATTGTTCATTTTCTTAAAGTTAGTTCAATAGTTCAAGTTTGTTGTGATTGTTTGGCTAAATACAACACATCACGTGTCAGTAAAGGAGTAAATTGCAACTGCCTTTTAGGTGATTTAATTATTAGTGAGTGAATCATAACGACGGGGGAATCGTAACTACATAACCATGGCGAACTAAACATTTATTTTTTCTATGCTGAGCCTGGTAGCAGTCAAGTGACAAATAAATGAACAACTCAGACACTCAGAATCAATTTATCCTCAATTGCTCCGTTGTCCGTTTTATGTACACTACCGGTCAAACGTTGTAGAACACCTACATTTTTATACAAATTTACACAGTTCAAGTCCAATGAATAACCTCAAATGGTACAAAGGTACGCGGTAAACTGCTCGAGGTTAAAAAAAGAGAGTTTTGGTTAGCAAAAACTGAAAAATAATAATCCTGGACAGTCTGTGACGCTACTTGGCGGTGTCGGATGCGCCGATACACAACATCCCAGAGGTGCTTGATTGGATTCAGGTCTGGGGAATGTGAGGGTAACCAACATGTAATTAAAGCTGTCGTCATCCAGGAACTGCCTTCACACTCTGGCCACATGAGACCTGGCATTGTCCTGCACCAGGAGGAACCCAGGGCCCACTGCACCAGTGTAAGGTCTGACAATGGGTCTGAGGACTTCATCCCGGTACCTAACAGTAGTCAGGGTACCGTTGGCCAGCACATGGAGGTTTGTGTGACCCTCCAAGGATATGCATCCCCAGGCCATCACTGACCCACCACCAAACCGGTCATGCTGGATGATGTTGCAGGTAGCATAACGTTCGCCATGCCATCTGTACCAAAACAGGTGAATTCAATTCACACTTACGCTTCCTAACTGGACAGGTCGATATCCCGGAAGTTTAATTGAATGGGTGTGTTATACTGTGATGATTGAGTGTTCCCTTAATTTTTTTGAGCATTGTATATAGGCTATATGTTGCAACTGTTTTCTGTATTGTTTGATATACTGTATGTGAATGTATTGTACATCACTTTGGTCATCTCTGCTTGTTATAAACGTGCTCTATAAATAAACTCGATTTGATTTGCTATAAGAAAATATTAAAAACAGGGAGCATGTTTCGGTCTCTTTGTTTATACTTTTGCAGGACATGAACGGGAATTTCCGTATCTGTGCTTCTTCTAAGGTTTTCTGTACATTCAGAATTTCTGAATGTGACACTGCCACCTAGTACGCCTGTTAAACTTACGTTAAAGTATGTAGGCAAACTGCTGTGCGAACGTCAGCGCACAATGCACGTTCATGTTCGCCGACATGCCCACGCAGAAGCATAAACCAGGCTTCAGGCTCGCAAGACTCATGCACGACATTGATCCGTTTTCAGACAAGGCCATCGCCAGTTTGAGTTGATTTGGTTGATGTATTAACTGGCAGCTGCATGCTCCATTAACTTGATCAATGTTCCAATCGTTCCAATTCACACAAGCTTCTGTGATATCTATTTAATAACATTGTGCTAGAACTGCATACAGCTATTAAATCGTCTATAGTTTTGACAGGTCCAGTGAATTCCTCCAGAGCTAATGTATTGACAGGCTTCACCTCTAGGAGACTGATGATTAAAGGTGCATTACATCCAAAAACAACAACAAATGTATTATTCTCCTCTAAAGGCTTTTACACACCGGGGAAATTTTGTTTGTGCGATTAATTCGCAAATCAATCGTTTTTTTCCGAACGCATACATTTGTTATGGGTCCTTTCACACAGGACGCAAAGTTTAGTTTGCGAAAAAGAAGCATTTATTTTTTCGAAACAAGTTCGATTTTTTTAAGGCAAATATAAACATAACCATTTACAATCAGGTTAGTTTTGAATTGAGGCTCAGCCTTTCCTAAATTAATTTGCAGCTAGTCTATTTGTTGAACCACAGCGTGGTGGGTTACATTTGCAATAGAAACATAATCGAAAACATTATTGACATTGGTTTACCCAACCAAGCCTCGCGTTTAAATGTGTGGGATTGTCAAAACTCCAATCTCTAACCAACAATAGCTGTAGCAATAGCTATACATTATTGTCTGCGATTAGTTAATAAAATTGCTGTTGCGAATATAATTACGTCGTCCATGGTCATTAAAACAATTGTGTCAAACATTAGCCAGTAGTCGGCCTAGTTTTACTGTGTTGCATTATTAGCTGTGTGTGCGTTACTGTTTTCTGTCGGTCAGTGCATCTATTGCAGTTATGTCATGAACATATTAACGTGGTTGTTAACAAGTATGTTGTTCTCTGTGGTCGTTAACAAGTGTGATAGTTGGTCAAATATTAGAATTCCAAACCTCAGTCTCACCCGAGGGCGCACGAGTGCCACAGATACCTAGAGTAAGTAAAGTAAAGAGACAGGAGCTAAAACGGAGCGTTTCAGACAGAGGGTGAATAGAGGTGCTGCAGATGCAGGCAGTTTGGAAAAAATGTATTGTTTATTTAACATTTAAACACGTAAACCTATTCTAGTAGAACTCCTAAATAAAAGTATGAACATGAAAATGTGCATAATAGGGCCCCTTTAAAAAAAGTCGTACATTATGTGAAATACTTACTTTGTCATACTCATGACTAAGTAATGTCAAATTTTGCAGGCTTGATTTTTACCATGTAATGATCAGAGCATATTGATTTCAAATAATAAATACATTTGCATAAAGCAAGCATATTTTGTCGTCTCCCACGTTGATAACGGTATCAAAAATATGAAATATTCCCATTTATGGTAAATTTTATACAGACAAAGAATATGCGATTAATTTGCGTGATTAACTATGGACCACCCATGCGATTAATCGCATAAAAATTTTTAATCGCTTGACAGCCCTAATTTACATGAATGAGTGTCTCTTCTTCATCTTCATCTTCATCTTCATCCGCTTTGTCCGGGGTCGAACGCGGAGGTAGCAGTTCCAGCAGGGCATCCCAAACTTCCCTTTCCCGGGCCACATTAACCAGCTCTGACTGGGGGATTCCAAGGCGTTCCCAGGCCAGTGTGGAGATATAATCCCTCCACCTGGTCCTAGGTCTGCCCCGCGGCCTCCGCCCAGCTGGACGTGCCTGGAACACCTCCCTAGGGAGGCGGCCAGGTGGCATCCTTACTAGATGCCCGAACCACCTCAACTGGCTCCTTTCTACGCAAAGAAGCAGTGGCTCTACTCAGAGTCCCTCACGAATGGCTGAACTTCTCACCCTATCCCTAAGGGAGATGCCAGCCACCCTCCGGAGGAAACTCATTTCCGCCGCTTGTATCCGCGATCTCGTTCTTTCGGTCATGACCCACCCTTCATGACCATAGGTGAGAGTAGGAATGAAGATAGACCAGTAGATTGAGAGCTTTGCCTTCTGGCTCAGCTCTCTCTTCGTCACAACGGTGCGATAAAGCGACTGCAACACCATGAATGAGTGTCTCACATCCACTAAAACATTAAAGGCTGCACCGCTGATTCACTGATGTTCACCGCTCTTCATTACATGGATTTCTCTTCTACTAGTATATAGTTGCAAAAATAATACTGTTTCAGTTTAACCAATTGCATAACTATGCTATTTCTTTTCGAGTTGTAACACTTACAGTAGAGCAGCTTGTTTGTTTCTGTAATGCTTTTACATGTTTTGCCAGACCCAATCCTGGAAGATGCTGCAGAAACTGAGCAAGCCTTGATTCCTGACATGAGGAAGAGCAAGGAGACCAAACCATTGAACAGGGGGAAGGGCTGTTTGTAGCATACCGTAAAAGTCAGAAGAGGGAAGTTGGGACCACTCCAGCACTACAGCTAAGGCACTACCATGACATATCGGAAGGTCAGAAATTGGGCTGGGATTTTGGAAAATACAGCGGGTTGACGAGCAGCAGAGTTTTGAACAGCTGGAGTTTCAAAGGGATGAGGGAGGTTGCGCTGATGCCGAAAAGAAGTCATTCGCAGTAACCAAGACGGAAGAAGATGAATGAGTTTGGCATCTGCACTCTGGAACAGGGATGGTCGAATTTTAGCAATGTTTCTAGGATGGAAGAAGGATATTTTGACCATGTTGCTGATGTTAGAGTTAAACGAAACATGGGAACTGGAGAGAGAGAAAACACATGTGTGCTGTACTTCTACCTCTGTGATAAAACCATTTACGCAAGGCCTGACCACATAAACAATATGGCTTCTTATCTAGGCAGTGTGTTCGAAGTTGAAAGCTAATTATATTTTGTCGTTCTCTTATCATGGTCGGTCACAAATAACTAATAATAACCTAATAGTCCTGCTCGAACATACCTTTTTGTTTAGTTCGTCCATCGGTTCTGTCGTTTAGTGTTACCTGTAAAATACATCTGTTCTTTTTAGATGTTTATGTTTTGATTGAACGTGAAATGTACTCTTACACGTGTCATACGATACACTTCCAGGTTAGCGGTTCCATTCAGAGGCTGTTCCAGTCAGTTTAAATTATAAACGTTCCTCCCTCGTTTAGTTTACGCAGAGGTTAGATTACGTATTTTCTCAATACTTGACTTATCAGTAGGCAGGACAAACGTGTTTTCAGTTTTTTTTTATTTTTATGAAATGATTAAACAGTGAATGCTCCAAATTTGTGTTACTTGCTAAACGTTTATTAATAAAAACAAATTAATACATTTTCAGTTGATTCAAAAGTGACAGTTTTAGTGTTGAAAAAGGGTTTTTAATTTTAGAGAGTTGATACTTCGGTGTAGCCAAGCGGCGTCTTCAAAAAGCTCAAACCTCCTATGGCCAACTTTGACATTAGTTTACTTCTTTGTCGTGGAAAAAACAACGTATATGTTGCTACAGATACTTTGAAAAACTCACGGCCTTTACAGTTACATGGTCGTTCACCTAAATGAATGCTAAAATGTTAAAAACGTGTATGCTGAATACCGCAAACGTGTCAAACAACTTAACTTTTTAATGACGCGGCCCTAGGCTACAAAAATGCTACGGCTCCGAACGACAGATGGCCAAGGTACTTCTTGCAATTGCGTTTGTACACGCATAATCAGTGCCAGATAATCACCAAGTCGAAAACACATTTCAAAACATCTCAGTAAAATGTAGGTCTCATTGCAGGATCATTGCTCAATATTATTTGTACATATCTGATTTAGCCTATAAAGCGGTAATAAACAGGCATATTCTCTCGTTGAAATACTATGGTTTTCCCTGCCTCCCCCCACAGTTCTCGCCCAATTGATCTTGCAAAAGTCAAAGCTCCCTGCCCAACAAACTTCTATAATTTATAATTATGATTAATTCTTCACGACTTTTGGAAGTAGGCTAGCTGATCTGCTCATTTCTGCAGTCTGTTCTGCAAACTTAAACAAGACAATAAATTGACCAATAAATACATCTTGTTTTCCTAACGCACTGATTTTTCATGCATGTTTAAATAACATCTGTGGTCACAAATACTGCATGCATGCCACTCGCAATCTTTAAAGAAAACAAGGCTTCGGTAGACATATAACAAACAGAACATGAAAGGAAAGGTCCAACCTTGCTCATGGCAATTGATAGGATCTCTTATCATGCACAATAAGTTCTTTATTAGCAGAAGTATTTTAAATGAAACTTTTTTCAAATCCGCTAGGTACATTAATATAGCCTTAACAAATTAATTACCTTGATACTTAAAATGACCCCGCAACATGAATGTAACAACTAGTTTGGCACATATAACGTTCCCAGTGCATCACTTACATTCACAACCAATCGACAGCTAAAGTTTAAATTTAATGTGTTAGGCTATAGGCCTATGTAATCGTAGCCAAACTGACTGACATAACCATACATACGTTACTGGAACGTGGGAAATGTTGTACAATTTGTATTACTCTAACCCAACCATAAAAGTTCTTTGTCATTACATGTTCAAGGTGCAGTATGGAGTTGTAGAGAATTGGGGGGAAAATGGCAAGAATTTGAATTACAACACTCAAAAAGGCCAACCTCCTGAGTCTTTGGTCCCTCCCATCCCACACATGCCCGTGCGCGCTGATCCGGCTTGACTTCATGTGCCTGAGCAAGGTAGTGTTTCATGAATCATGTGTATGTTGTGCATATTTTTGGTTCTCACCAACAACGCAAAAAGCGATGTCTGATTCCGAAGTGAGAAAAAAAGAGTCCCGAACGTCTGATCGTAAACGCTCCAAAACTGAGTGGTTCACACCAAAGCAACGAGCACAGACACAAATAACCGTTTACATAGAAACGGCATACAGTTAGCCAACGTTAACAAAAACAATTTCAAAATTGTAGGCTATTCCCCTATTAGTATGAGCTAGTGCAAGACAATCGTTTTTATTCAGCTGCGATTGGCACCATAGGCAGCTACTATACGTTGCCGAGTATATCCATGTAAACGAATAATGTCTTTTTGACATAAATCTGGCCTGATACTTCCTAACGTTCTAAAACTCCACTTGGCGATTTGACAAGCCAAGTCTTTTGTGACGACATGCAACGACTTCAGCCGCCTTGCAACTACTAGTTCACACTGCTGCTACTTTTGTCTGCGACGCGAATAAGCTTGCTTAGAGGGTGTCGCTGTAAGAAGGAGGACTTAGGAGTGTGCACGCGAGGTGATTGACAGGCAGGTAGCCCTTACTCCTTGCAAAAACTCTCCAGATTGGTTGGGGATAGGCGGGCGTCCCTAGATTTTTTAAAAGCTGAATACAGGGCTCAGGGCACTCATATATAGCGCACCTTCTCTCTGAGCATTTGGTTTAATGATGTCCTCCAGGAGATTTGTAATAAACGTAAAAACACAAAAAAATATATAATTTATTGCTAGAAATTCAAACTTACATACTGCACCTTTAAGTGTGACAAAATCTTATTTTGAGAAAATGTTTTGAGACCAATTAAGGGGATTTATTTGGAGTGCAATCAAAAACATTGTAAAATATACTGCTGTCAAATACAATGTCTTATAACCATGTTACCATCATTTGATTATGCGGACAGGATGATGGGGAAAACAAACAACTATAGCTAGCAAACATAAAGTGGCAAGTCAGCTAGCAGCCACACTTATTTTATGAACTCAAAAGCATGTTTATGAATCAAATCTGGCAATTAGACCCCATATTATAAAAAGCCACGCCTTTATTGTTTATTTAAGGAATGTTGCCGGCTTCCACATTATTATTATTATTATTATTATTATTATTATTAATAATAAACCGTAATTTACATGGTTTATTGATTTTTAAGGAATTGGAAGGAATATATACATTACAGCAATAAGTTAATTGTTTGATTCCTTGCACTTGAAATGTGTGTGGATAATTTAAAATGCATACAATCACATTCTTATTATATTTAATATTTGGGAATAGATGATTATGATTGTTGCTTCCTAGTAACTGCCTGCACCTTTAATTGCCTGTTGATACTCTCGCTAGAAGAACGTTTGGGGGGTAGAAATCTTCTGGCAGTCAGACAGAAAGTGGAGCCTCTCTCTCATTAAAGATTATAGCTTGTGGATTTGGAAAAGGGGAGTTGCTAGAGCGTCAAGCTAAGGCTTCATCCAAGTTACAAATCTTAAATCAAACCATAGTAATTGGTAGAAAAAAAAGAGAGAAAGTCTTGACAAATTGAAGTTCCACGTGTTCTTGTGATGCATGGATACTATAAAAGTGAAATATTGGGAAAGAGCACTGGAGAAGGATGGTGGTTTCAGTAGCATAACAATAACGCTCCCTCTGAAGCCTCACAGGCCTCAATGAAGTAGCAGAGAAATGCAAGTGTCCAACCCAATGTCAGATGATGTTCCCTCTGACAAAGCATCCTAAAAAAAAGCTCTAGTTAGTTTTCATGGATCGCATATCATGGATAACTAAATCATTGTGTACACATCATTATCCCAAATTAATAGGGATGCTTATCATTATTGATATAATCTAAAATGTATCTCTGCATACCTCATCATTGGCACCAAACACACCCTTACTAAAGTTGGCAATATCTCTCTCTCCATTGATGGTACTACAATCTCCCCCTCCCCTCTAGCACGTAATCTTGCACATAAAATATACATTAGGATCATATTTTTATTCATCTTTAAAATGTTTTACATCAATAATTTCCAATGTCAGATATTTTACACTGGATATTAATTGAACAAGAAGTCTGTCATGTCTGGGCAAACCTTTGAACACAAGTGTTCCCAATGCAAATTTACCTGCTTAAAGATGGGGTAGGCAGTTAATTTTTGCCATCATTGGGCAAAAATTCCATATTTATCGTGCAGCAAATTGTAATTCAAGTGGTCTGAGAGAAAACCTCTACTCCTGCCCCCCTCTTGGCAATGTTTACAGGCTTCAGAAAATTTAGCCCGTGACAATAGACTTTGGCCAAACACAGGTAATTTCAGAGAGAGGGCGTTTGTACTGGCTGTTCCACAAATGCAGGCGCGCGTTCACGTCCCTTCAGTCAGTGAAAGTGTGATTCAATAGGGGACAATCCTGCAAAAAAAGTTGCTATTCCAGCATTGGCAAAAATTGCCTATTTTACACTCCGTGGCCCTAACCCTTAGCCCTAACCCTCCGTTTTGCGCGTTCACACGTAGGGCTAGGGGTGTCCCAATTCTCTTGTGATCGAGTGTTAGGGCTTACGGGAAGGGCCAAGTAGCCCTCGAAACGGAGATTTTCCAGAGGCACACTTGAAACCGAGGGTTATGAGAATTCACCCAGAAAGCCTTGCGAATCACTGGCAATATGGTGTCATATTCTTCACCGGTAAAAAAAGAAAACCACAAATGTAAGTATTTTCTTTGTTAATAAATAGTAAAAAATTACGAAAACCCTCGTATTATCTTGGTTTAATATCGTTTGAATGTATTACATACCTTTTCTTTATAACAAGCATAACAAAAAGATCGATAGTTTGCTGTTGTTTCTAGCTAGTTAGCTAATGTTTCAACATTGTTAGGCTGATTTGCGCATATTTCTATGTCGTGTTTCCCCACTATGATGGCATATCGATATGAAATATGCCCAAAATTAACTTAAGTCCTGCAGTGAAGTTGCTGCACTTGTTTCGGCTCCTCTAACGTCAGTGCAGACTGGCAGGGTAGGACCAGTACACAGTACAGTACAGCACTGCTTTGTGAAGTGGCCTGATTATGAAGCAGTGTTCTTTTTTATTTGATGACTTGTTTGATCGATTAATAGCGTGAAACATATGTTTTGAACAAATCGAAAGCGTTCATTCTTTTCTATCTCCTTCAGATAACTGGCAAATGTCATTGTGGTAATGCCATTAATGGCATATAAGCGAGGTAAAGCTAGAAAAACCCCACCTGAACATGTTATTTTCAGTATGATTCACCTGTCCTCATGCAACAAAATTAACATACCTGTTATTTTGATAATCTGGGCTTCTCACCCTTATAGTTTACAGTTATCGCAAGCAATAGCGTTGGTTGGTTTGTTTTAAATCTGATCAATCTGATCAAACGGCCTTGCATTTTATTGATTATTATCTTTTGATATTAGAATGGACACATCCTTGTTTCGCAGAAATAAAGTTAACATAGTTATACGTAACATGGTCATATCATCCAGTCCTGGCATATAATTAATTCTCATGTTTTGTTCTCTTTCAGGATACTGCAGTATATAGCTCACAATGAGTGCTGACATCAGAGCCCGACCCCTCCACTTTAGGCACATCTTCTTCATGGCAGCCTCTCCCATTTCTACCCCAAGCCCCCCAACCCTTACACTGAAAAAGAATAAGAGGAGGAAAACAAATTTTATGGTGGATTTTCTAACAGGAAAGTGCTAAAGAGCAGAAGCACCATGAGGAGAGTGAGGAGTAAACAGAGCAGTTCTTTGGTCGGTTTGAGCTACAAAGTGATCAAATGCACTCAATTTAATGTTGGCTTGGTTGTGTTATGTGCAATTTTTTACCCTTGCATCACACAAGTTCCCGTTTGTTTGATGGCTGATTTGTTTACGTTGTGATTGCACTATTCAGATGTCAGTAACTTCAGAAGCACATGTTTTATTTGTATACTTTGTTTCTATGACATTTTGGTACATTCACATAAAGCGCACAATACCTTTACACCTGAATCGACATGACAATATTGTTAGGTGATAAGAGTGAAAATTAAGTTGACTGATGCCAATGTGGACTAATAAAGTGCAATATTTTCTTTCTGTCAGATTGTTTGTGAGCATGAATAACTGATTCTTATGTTAAGGGTAGTAATTGAAGCACCCTGGATGTGTCCATTAATGGGCTCTTTGTAAAGTGTGATTAGACAGATTGGTGAGTCTAAACAGGGAAAGCTACTTTCACCCAGAACTAGAAGGATGCAACTTGTGGAAGGGTTTTGTCTCGCCCTGTAAAACAAAAAAACACGTTGATAGTCACACACAATGTATGTGTATGGTATTCTATCCTGTCAGACTTGCATACAGATCATCCCACAAATTAATAAAGGAAACGGTCGTTAATTTGTCATTACGTGTGTATCACAAACGGGTTGACCCAACCTTAACGTTAGTTACCAAGTCACTATACTAGCTAGTTAGCATGTTATATCTAACACAACTTGTTTGCATCCTAGTATACAAACCTCAGACTGCTGCACCAGCATTCCCAGGCGTAAAACTAGCTGTCTTCTTTTTCATATTTTTTCCCGATTGGCTGCTGACAATTGAAAAAGGATGCCGACGCAAGAAGACGGTATTGTGAGATTTGAAATGTCCGGCAACAAACTCTGTTTATTTTTTTTGTCGAGTCTGTCAAATCAACCTTCCACCACTACTGATGACGTATGAGGATCATCAAGGGTTGTTCCAATTCGTAGGGCTAGATTTTCACCCCTTACCCCTTGTGACTCTGTTTCTATTTAATGCCAAAATTAATCAACTGGGTTTTCGTTTGTCGTTGTCTTTATACATTGTGTTGGTTGTTGCTTTGCGTTTGTAGTTGCCTATTGCGTTGGCTTATACAATGCTTGTTGCCTATTGCTTTGACTTTGTAAAATGCGTTTCTTGTTGCCCACTGCATTGTCATTTGTTTTGACAATGCTGATAGTTACACACAGCCTTCCACCAGCTATATGTTTACATCGATTGCTGTGGTTAGTTATGGCGTTCCATTAATGACAAAATTATGCAACTGGCTTTGCGTTCGTCGTTGGCTTTTGGGTCGGCTTTATACATTGCTTTGGTCGTTGATTTGCGTTTGTAGTTGCCTATTGCTTTGACTTTGTACAATGCGTTTCTTGTTGCCTATTGCGTTGGCTTTGTACAATGTGTTTCTCATTGCCTATTGCGTTGTTGTTTGCATTGACTGCTGATCGTTACACACGACCTTCCAACAGCGATGGTTATGTCTGTTACTTGCGACCTAGTCGACCGTTTGGGAGTTTAAATATTTCCCTCAGCATAGTCAATACAGAGGATAACGCAATAGGCAATGAGAAATGCATTGTACAAAGCCAACACAATTAACAACGACCAACGCAATGTATAAAGCCGACGCTATAGCCAACGACAAATGCAAAGCCAGCTGCATAATTTTGGCAGTAATGGAACCCCATATGCCGTTGGCTCACTGATCGTTGTCTCTGGATCTGGTCAAGCCGACCAGCCTTATGTTGTGCGCATAAAAAGCGCGTTATATGCCCGTGCTCGTCTGTTGGGAGGGGCTTAGGATAGAGAGCGCTGCAGGAGGAGGGCTGTATTTTCAAATTCAGGCGTTTTGTTTTGCTTTTGCAGAAAACTGTCTACCCCACCTTTAACACTAAACCGAAATCTGTGTGCACTTCTGACTGTCTCGCCATGTGTGGGACGGTGGAATTTTACACACACATTTTACTAAACAAATCTAGCAATCCTTCCTAAGAGAATCTCATTAGCCACAGATCTATTTTAGGTTTAACCCATGTTGTGTGGCTTGTGTCTCACATGTAGAGCATGAATCGTATGTGATAAGCCTACTAGCAAGCTAGTTCAAAAATAAAGACACCGTTAGGAACTTATCAATATCAATCAGATTACTTTAAGACAGGCTGTGTTTTCAAGCAAATATTTGACTGATTACGGGGGTCTCAAGATTTCTCGTATGCCCCTTTGGCTTAGCCTATATATTTCTTATTGCAAATGCTAGCTCTTAGTGCTGTCTCAATGTTCCTTGCTCTTACAACGAAAAAGTTGGTTCTCTCGGGGGGAGGCCGGTGCGTGCTAAGAGGTGGAATAGCCAGCGTTTCAGCAAACCAATTGTACAGTCAAACTTAATTATCCACCTCCAGTTAAACAAAAATCCATTCCTTGTATGCTTGTGTTGTTGATACACTTTGGGTGATTTTACATATTGTTATGCATTGAGCCACAAAAAGACAGAACATACAGTATTTGCACTTTTTAATCATACCATACGCCGACGTTGGGATTTAATATAACATACTTGACGTGAAAATGTGCGGTCCTCCACGCAAACTTTCACCCATGCGTACGCACTAAACTGGTGAGATGAGAAACTGCGACTCTGTTGGCAGAAGGAAGAATCTCATCAAATGCTTAAAAATTGCCAACAGTGTGTAAAATGAATCGAAATATTAGCTCTCACATCGGCTATTATATACACAGTTAAATGTAGTGCACAAAAACAAAAGATTTAGCATAATAAATATTAACGGGAATGTGTTGCTGTTATGATTGTGATTTGTTTTTGTAACATAATCCCTCAAATATGTTTAATAAATAGTTTAATCGGGAAGCATATTTAATATGATCTGTTATTGTTAAACAATAGCCTACTTGCATGTTCTGAAATGTATTCTCATAAATAATATGGTGAGCAGTATACTGCTTGATACCGGTTTGGATGACTCAGTTGGACTCGGGCAGATACAAGCCCACGGTTTCATTCTAATCACATGTTCCTTGCGTAGAACTGTTTATCAGGGAAACCACACTAAAGGTGTAACGCAATTGGGCAGCCAGTGTAAATTAAAATTAATTACGGGCGTTACACTGACTATTCATGGGCAACTATGGGCGTGAAAAGGGTGGGACAAGACACGCGCTCACATGCACCAAATTTAGAGTTGATTGCGATTTAGAAAGGGAAATCGGCGTATGACTTGCGCACCAAAAAAAATCTAATTTATAAAACTGTGCGCACGCCATTTTAGCCTTTTGTACTTACGTGCACTTTTGGTATGGATCCTACGCATGGTTTTATAAATGAGACCCCAGAGCCAGGGAAATCCCCCTCATTCCCCCGTCAAATCGCACACTGCTTATACTGTAGTTAGAACTGTTGCTCTGTCCATTCTTCCTGTTCAGGCTCATTTCCACCAAGCAATAAGTAACAGGTCGGGTCGTAACGTATCGGAACGGTTATGGCGCATTTCCAACAAGCACTAGGTCACGGGTCGAGTCGGATAGCAACATATCCTAATGGTTATATTTGCCTTTCCACTGGCAAAAGTTGTGGATGGTATAGAAGATTCTGTTCCGTTCTGTTTTTCGCTACCCTTTCGTTGAAGTTCCTAGCACACATACACGCGACTTGGATGTGGAGCTAGAAACACTGCACGCAAAAATAACCTTTAGATTCAATGTGCAAATCAACCCACTATTTTTTGAAATATCCCATCAATTGCGACGAAGACTACCGGTATAAGCACCTCACGATGAAAGCAAATTCTATTTATTTGATAATCATGTGGCTATGAACTCCACCTACATTCAATGGTCCCTGTTTGCTGTGGAAACGCAAAGCAGATCTAGGGTTAGGTACTGGTTGTAACAGTTTGATACGGTTTCTGGGCAACTTCATTATTGCCAAAAGTGTTTGGTGGAAATGCGCGGTAACCGTTCCGAAACTCAATGACCCGACCTAATTCAACCCATTACTGCTTGGTGGAAATTAGCCATTTCTGTTTAATGGTTTAGTTTCACCATGTTATCTATGAGATGTTGTGAAGCGTCTTTGGGTGTCAGAAATGCGCTATATAAATAAAATGAATTATTAATTATCATATAATTATTACAGTAATCATTATGTAGGCTACTGCACATTTTGTACTGCTCTTGAGGACGCAGAACTGACACTTTGTAACAGTCAGTTGAGTTCTTCTGGTAGCAGTAGTTGCACTTCTCAAGAATGGAGCCCTTTTGTTTGAGTCAGACAAAGTGGGTGTTCTAGCACCTCTACTTTTGGTGAGTTCAAAGGTGGGGTTAGGTTTATGAGTGCCACTGGCTATATTGATCCTGTCAACATCGGGTCATGTGCACTTCTGCATTGCACATCATTTGTAATACCTTTTCTCCGTCTTGGTTTATGCCCCCTCTTTTTTTTTCTTGCTAAGCTGCTAGGGACTTTGGCTGAAATACATTGTTTAACAAAAGATGAAGATCAGCAAATACATGCTGAACATAGTCATGTTGCTGGTTAAGCATTACTGAGGACATTGAGGGGCCAGTTGAATATAAAATCGTGTCGTCAGAATATAAATGAATGAACGACCTGTCTATGACTTCCGCACCATTATTTATATAATGGAAAAGAGGGTTGGACCCAAGATTGAATCCTGCGGAATACCCATTGAAACTGGTAATCCATCCATTAACTTTACCGC
Source organism: Galaxias olidus (assembly GCA_026901105.3). NCBI lineage: Eukaryota > Metazoa > Chordata > Actinopteri > Galaxiiformes > Galaxiidae > Galaxias > Galaxias olidus. Next base: position 159,300 of record JAPMUY010002000.1, on the reverse strand, counting down.
TTATCCTGTACAGGGTCACGGGGGGGGGCTGGAGCCTATCCCAGCGGACACAGGGCGAGAGGCGGGGTACACCCTGGACAGGTTCTATCAGAACATATAGGGACAGACAACAACTCACACTCACATTCACACCTACGGGCAATTTAGAGTCACCAATTAACCTGCATGTTTTTGGACTGTGGGAGGAAACCGGAGTACCCGGAGGAAACCCACGCGAACACGGGGAGAACATGCAAACTCCACACAGAAACGCCCTTGGGTCAGGTGGGGATTGAACCCAGGACCTTCTTGCTGTGAGGCAACAGTGCTAGCCACCGAGCCACCGTGCTGCCCAGGAAACTGGTAATGCTTAGGAAAAAACATTATCAGACTTTAAACTGAACACAATTAGAAAGATAGTTAGAAAAGCAGGCAAGACAAACCTCAGTAAGAGCAATGTATCTCAGCCTACTTAAAAGATTTCTCAACAGTATCAAAATCCTTAGATATAGCTAAATCTATAAAAATAGCTGCACAACAATTATTATTATCGAGGACGGTTATAATGTCATGTTACTTTAAGCGCAGCAGTAATACAGCCGTGACCACTACGGAAGCCTGACTGCATGTCGTTAAAGATGCTATTGGAGTCTAGGAAAGTGGTTAGTTGTTAAAATGTAATCTGCCCCTTTGGGAATCGAACCACGGATCATTGAACTATGTTACTGTCACCTTACCCATAGATTTTGAACAGTCTTAGATAATGTATGGGTTTCATCCAGTCAGAATCAAGTACTTTTGGCCACCGTTACGTGGCAATACACCACATCAGCCATGATATTGCTGCCTCAACAAAAGTTTATGCTTTAGTTTAGTAATGCTACCTAAATAAAGAACACATTAATAATGCAGTGCCAGAACTTTGCAGTGGTATGTATTCTAAATATCTAAAATTCTAAAGTGCTTGTCCAAAAAGCATTATGTGAAAAGTCAGCTTTAGCTGCCTTGTAAAAACAAGCAAATTGAAATGACAGAAAGTAGCTGAATGGTTTTGCCTTGCAAAAGATTTAAAGATATAAAGGCCTGGCGTTGTCTAAGAGACAATTAAAGAATAGAAAGATGTTTATCATCATCTTTCCCCGCACTGTCAGACTTCGTAAGGTAACATACTGTATGTCATATTAATTCAAGAAACACGTATTACAAATTACTTAAAGATATTAATTACTTTATAATAATAATAATAATAATAATAATAATAATAAATAAAAATTCATTTTATTTATATAGCGCTTTTCTAACACCCAAAGTCGTTTTATAGTTTTTTTGAATTTTTTGCAAATGTATTAAAAACAACAAAAAAAAAAAAAATATCACATGTACATAAGTATTCACACCCTTTACTCAATACTTTGTTGAAGCACCTTTGGCAGCAATTACAGCCTCAAGTCGTCTTGAGTATGATGCTACAAGCTTGCCACACCTATTTTGGGGCAGTTTCTCCCATTCTTCTTTGCAGATCGTCTCAAGCTCCATCAGGTTGGATGGGGAGCGTCGGTGCACAGCCATTTTCAGATCTCTCCAAAGATGTTCAATCGGGTTCAAGTCTGGGCTCTGGCTGGGCCACTCGGGGACATTCACAGACTTGTCCCAAAGCCACTCCTTTGTTATCTTGGCTGTGTGCTTAGGGTCGTTGTCCTGTTGGAAGGTCAACCTTCGCCCCAGTCTGAGGTGCAGAACGCCCTGGAGCAAGTTTTCATCAAGGATCTCTCTGTACATTGCTGCATTCATCTTTCCCTTGATCCTGACAAGTCTCCCAGTTCCTGCCGCTGAAAAACACCCCCACAGCATGATGCTGCCACCACCATGCTTCATTGTAGGGATGGTATTGGCCAGGTGATGAGCAGTGCCTGGTTTCCTCCAGACATGACGCTTGGCATTCAGGCCAAAGAGTTCAATCTTGGTTGCATCAGACCAGAGAATTTTGTTTCTCATGGTCTGAGAGTCCTTTAGGTGCCTTTTGGCAAACTCCATGCGGGCTGTCATGTGCCTGTTACTGAGGAGTGGCTTCCGTCTGGCCACTCTACCATTAAGGCCTGATTGGTGGAGTGCTGCAGAGATGGTTGTCCTTCTGGAAGGTTCTCCCATCTCCACAGAGGAACACTGGAGCTCTGTCAAAGTGACCATCGGGTTCTTGGTCACCTCCCTGACCAAGGCCCTTCACCCCCGATTGCTCAGTTTGGCCGGGCGGCCAGTTCTAGGAAGAGTCCTGGTGGTTCCAAACGTCTTCCATTTGCGAATGATGGAGACCACTGTGCTCGTTGGGACCTTCGATGCTGCAGAAATTTTTTTGTACCCCTCCCTAGATCTGTGCCTCGATACAATCCTGTCTCGGAGATCTACAGACAATTCCTTGGACTTCATAACTTGGTTTGTGCTCTGACATGCACTGTCAACTGTGGGACCTTATATAAACAGGTGTGCCTTTCCAAATCATGTCCAATCAATTTAATTTACCACAGGTGGACTCCAATCAAGTTGTAGAAACATCTCAAGGATGATCAGTGGAAACGGGATGCACCTGAGCTCAATTTTGAGTGTCACAGCAAAGGGTGTGAATACTTATGTACATGAGATATTTTTTATTTTTTATTTTTAATACATTTGCAAAAAAAACTTTTTTCACTTGGGCATTATGCGGTATTGTACGTAGAATGTTGAGAATTTTTTTTATTTAATCCATTTTGGAATTAGGCTGTAACATAATAAAATGTGGAAAAAGTGAAGGGGTATGAATACTTTCCGGATGCACTGTATGTGCTCAGAAGATTTTGTACAGGTGAGAAGACGAGCAGCAGAGTTTTGAACCAGTTGGAGTTTATGGAGGGAGGTTGCGCTGATGCCGAAAGGAAGTGAGTTGCAGTAATCAAGACGGGAGAAGATACTTTATACTAATATCTGTGAAAGATGCCTTTTAATTAAAAAGGTTAATTGTTTTTGAGTTGTTTATGCATATGAACACCCCTCTTTATTTCCAAGTGTCGCAGTTTAAGGGCTTGGAAGTTATATAATGCACACACCAACCAATAGCATTTGAATTTTAGTGAAATAAAGTTGTGCTGCGCAACGCATTTTACATTGTTGACAGTTTTTATTTATCCCTCTTTAAAAAAAATTTGAAAGATGACTTTAAACATTTGTAAATGTTGACCAAATGGGAAACAATGCCTTATTTATTTTTAAATGGTCCTTTAGAATTGTCAGAAACACGTGGTCAGAAATTCTAAAATATATAATTAAAAACAATTAGCTCATTGTCCAATCTAAAAATGGTCTCATACAAGACAATGTTTCCAATTCTAATCCTACTGGAGACTTACTACTGCTAGAGTTGGTATGAACAGAAAGAGAGGCTCACCCAAACAAAAAATATATGTTTTTGGGGTGAACCAGCTTTTTGGAAGGTTCCTAAGAAGTCTTCTTGCAAACATGGATGAAGTAGCAGGGGGCCTGTCCCTGGCCTGGGGTGTAGGTTTTGAAATCTCCATAAACGTTGTGTTCCAGCTTCCCGTGGAAAGCCTCTCGGAGGATTGCTTTGAAGTGCTCCAAGCGGTGGGGATAGTAAGAAAGTCTAAATTTACTGTGGAAAAACACATACACAAACAGGTCTGTACTAACTGACACACTACTCAGGGATCTATCAATAACACACTTTGTTTTTAAGATTACAACAGCAGGAGGTTCAAAGTACATTTTATGTGAAATTAGACTACTCTTAATATACGTATGTAAATACAGTGAAATGCACAAATCTATTGTTCAAGTTATGTATAAATGTCTATTCACAAATACATATATGCATTGAAAAATGAAAGAAACATCCACAGGTCTATAATAATAAAAAAAGATCAAATGGAAAGAAATTTGATAGGCTAGAGAAAATTCCCTTTGCAATAAATTTAAGTTAATATATGCCAGGCACTTCGTAAAGTCAGATTTAACAGTCTGTAAATAAATGCAATAGCAGTAGACTGGTAGTGAAGGGAGAAGGTCTGTCTTGGATCTCCATTTAGACCCGTTGGTTTCTTTACATGCTTTCTTCATTTGAGCTACGAACAGTCAATTATTCCATTCTATTCTATCTATCTAAACAGTGGGTACGGAAAGTATTCAGACCCCTTTACATTTTTCACTTTGTTTAATTGCAGCCATTTGCTAAAATCGAAAAAGTTCATTTTATTTCTCATTAATAACACTAAGTATACTCAGCACCCCATCTTGACAGAAAAAAACTGAAATGTAGAAATATTTGCAAATTTATTAAAAAAGAAAAACTGAAATATCACATGGTCATAAGTACTCAGACCCTTTGCTGTGACACTCATATTTAACTCACATGCTGTCCATTTCTTCTGATCCTCCTTGAGATGGTTCTACTCCTTCATTGGAGTCCAGCTGTGTTTTATTAAACTGATTGGACTTGATTAGGAAAGGCACACACCTGTCTATATAAGACCTTACAGCTCACAGTGCAAGTCAGAGCAAGTGAGAATCATGAGGTCGAAGGAACTGCCCAAGGAGCTCAGAGACAGAATTGTGGAAAGGCACAGATCTGGCCAAGGTTACAAAATAATTTCTGCAGCACTCAAGGTTCCTAAGAGCACAGTGGCCTCCATAATCCTTACATGGAAGAAGTTTGGGACGACCAGAACTCTTCCTAGACCTGGCCGTCCAGCCAAACTGAGCAATCGTGGGAGAAGAGCCTAGGTGAGAGAGGTAAAGAAGAACCCAAGATCACTGTGGCTGAGCTCCGGAGATGCAGTAGGGAGATGGGAGAAAGTTCCACAAAGTCAACTATCACTGCAGCCCTCCACCAGTCGGGGCTTTATGGCAGAATGGCCCGACGGAAGCCTCTCCTCAGTGCAAGACATATGAAAGCCTGCATAGAATTTGCCAAAAAACACATGAAGGACTCCCAGACTATGAGAAATAAGATTCTCTGGTCTGATGAGACCAAGATTGAACTTTTTGGCGTTAATTCTAAGCGGTATGTGTGGAGAAAACCAGGCACTGCTCATCACCTGCCCAATACAATCCTAACAGTGAAACATGGTGGTGGCAGCATCATGCTATGGGGGTGTTTTTCAGCTGCAGGGACAGGACGACTGGTTGCAATTGACGGAAAGATGAATGCGGCCAAGTACAGCGATATCCTGGAAGAAAACCTCTTCCAGAGTGCTCAGGACCTCAGACTGGGCCGAAGGTTCACCTTCCAACAAGACAATGACCCTAAGCACACAGCTAAAATAACAAAGGAGTGGCTTCGGAACAACTCTGTGAGCATTCTTGACTGGCCCAGCCAGAGCCCTGACCTAAACCCAATTGAGCATCTCTGGAGAGACCTGAAAATGGCTGTCCACCAACGTTCACCATCCAACCTGACGGAACTGGAGAGGCTCTGCAAGGAAGAATGGCAGAGGATCCCCAAATCCAGGTGTGAAAAACTTGTTGTATCATTCCCAAGAAGACTCATGGCTGTACTAGCTCAAAAGGGTGCTTCTACTCAATACTGAGCAAAGGGTCTGAATACTTATGACCATGTGATATTTCAGTTTTTCTTTTTTAATAAATTTGCAAAAATTTCTACATTTCTGTTTTTTTCTGTCAAGATGGGGTGCTGAGTGTACATTAATGAGAAATAAAATTTACTTCTTTGATTTTAGCAAATGGCTGCAATAAAACAAATAGTGAAAAATGTAAAGGGGTCTGAATACTTTCCGTACCCACTGTATATACACGGTATATATAAATGATATATAAGGAAGATGAAATCAAAGTACTTTTGTTTGGTGGACAAAAGAAAAAACCTTCTTTAGAATATGTGTGCACTTAATCAGTAAATCATATATTTCCCCTTGTAGGCTACCTTGGCTTTTTTGGGGAGATAAGGGGATGATCTCTTCCCTTGTAATGAAAATACTTTGGCTGTGAATAAAAAAAATGCTTTGTTTGTTCTAAGAAGCCAAATCTAATCTAATTTCATAGTTAAGAAGTGATTTGGGTTCTTTTGTTAATGCTACTAAAAAATGTAAATCAATACACATTCCAAGCATGCATGAACTTCTTCCCCCCCATGCTAAGCTCTGCTGTGTTTGGACACATGGAAGGTGAACCCAGCATCTCTAGTTGCTAAAGTTACTTGGTCCTCTTAGCATAGCAAATGTATTTTGTACATGTTAAGTATTGCACGTAGACTGTGGGATAAGAAAATGATTGAACTTCAAATGATAAAGCAATGCCATCTCCAGTATTCTATTTCTAATGTTACTCATTCTCATCAACAGGGCCAGATTGAACAAAGGCTCTGGTGTGAGATTACACTACTAAACAGTCATCTAAGCCACTTGTTCAGCTAGCCAATGGGTTTTCTATGGGGTTTCTGTAAGGGGGCTTCAATATGTCTTTCAAATTTAAAAGCTAAAAGCCATATTCTTATATGAGGCACACTTTTTTTTTCTGTACTTAATACTTTATCTTCCATTTGTTTTTAATACAGTTCTTTACAAGATGTGTATAAATGGTGCCATGTATAGAAAACAGAATATATTGAGATGTTATTTATACAGACAGTGTCTGTGTGCTGTACCTGAGTTCAGGAGGACTCTGTATGTTGTCTGGTGGCACTTGTACAGTATAGTCTAGTGTGATCATGTGAGGCTTGTTGTTCACCCACAGGACCGAGGTGGAAATGTCCTGAGTAAGGTCACTCTGGAAGACAAGACAAAAGTGATGATGAAATGAAAAATAGTGGATGAATATGCCTTAATAATGGACACATTGTTTGGCTGATTGGACCATGCTAAACCAAAGACAGACTAACAACGTGAGCCTCATTCCAAGAGGAACCACTAAAGTACTTAATTTTGGGTTAATTAGCTGATAGCCTGATACCAAATAACCCTGATTAAACTTTTGGTAATAATTGCTAGAAAACAATGCCTGTTAATAGTCATAGGTTTCATATACAGGTATGATCACCATTCCATATCACCTTGCAGACTTTCCCTTGAATGGCAACTGATCACAGATCACTTTAAACATTGCAAAGTTACTAGAGGCAGTTTATCTGTAGGTGATTTTGGCGACCCCTACCGTTTGCTTAGTGTAATTATTTTACCTAAACGTCGCAAAAAAAGACATGCAGAATGCTCGTAGTCACCGCATATCACTAGCACGAGCAACGACTACACTCCAAGTATGGGCATCACTTCCTGATTTAATGACTCACTTCCTTGTGCCATAAAGCAATTTGTCACAGTTTTGCAGGAGATCGTACCCGGTGGCAGACAAAATTAGTGTTGAGACTTAAAGAGGACTGATCTGAACCACGATTTTTCATTCTCCAATAGACATTACAACGTGCTATCAGAAGAAATGTATTGATAATCCGGTAATATAAAAAAAGTTGCCTACAGTGGCTTTAATGCAAGGAGTCTCTTTACAAATATCTATCTCTTAAGGATTTGAATAAGTAACTCTGACACCGATATCAACAGCTATATCATGTCTCAGATTTATAAGTTAATTTTGACGGTTTTAAATATGCAAGAGCAGAAAGAATCAAAAGAGGTGGTGCAGAGTTGCTATTCATGCTCGAAACCTAAACATACACTACCGCTCAAAAGTATTGGGTCACCCAGAAAATGTCATGTTTTCATGTCATGAAAACTCACATTTTTATTCTTCAAACAAGTTGAAAATTTGTTAATTAGAAATAATGCTTTATACTTGAAATTATAATTTTGTCCTTCAAACGTTGCTTTTGTCAAAGAATCCTCCATTTGCAGCAATTACATCCTTGCAGACCTTCGGCATTCTAGCTGTAATTTGTTGAGGTAATCTGAAGAAATTTCACCCCATGCTTTCTGATGATAGACACTTCTTATGTACCATACGGTCAAGCTACTCCCACAACTGCTCGGTATGATTGATGATGAGATCTGGTGACTGCACTGGCCACTCCATTATAGACAGAATAGCAGCTGACTGCTTCTTCCTTAAATAGTTCTTACATAGTTTAAAGCTGTCATTTTCCAGTGGTAGGAAATAATTGCCTCCAATCACCGCTGTCCACTGGGTATGGCATGGCATTGCAAAATGGAGTGATAGCCTTCCTTATTCAAGATCCCTTTAACCCTGTACAAATCACCCACTTTAACTGCACCAAAACAGCCCCAGACAATCACATTACCTCAATCAATGCCTAACAGAAGGTGTCAAGCACTCCTCCAGCATCTTTTCATTTGTCTAACAAATGTCCTGCTTTGATCCAAACACCTCAAACTTTTCAAAACGTTTAATCTGTCCATAACACTTTTTTCCAATCTTCCTCCAATGTATGTGTAATTTTGTAAGTTATCCACATTCCAATGTTTACAGGTTTTCATATAGTTTATTCCGGTGAAAGTCATTGCTTCTTATCAAACGGGTGCAGATGCACACTCCCATCTGACACAATCATTTGCTTTTTGTCAAAGAAAGGTTTCATAGCTTTGGTCCTCATAAGGCAATTGTATAATTGAGCGATTTAATAGGTTAAATAAGTATAAAGAATATTTTCATTTTTGGGGGTGTTTATTTTTTATCTTATATCGCTATCAAAGCAGAAATCCATCGGTTAAAGGGTATGCTTACAACACTTGAGCCAGGGCTGTACAGAGCGACAGTTTTGATTGCATGCATATGCAACTGGAAAATGCATTTCCCTGAGCAAATGCGATGTGATTGCGTTTCCACCATCAGCAACCAGGCAGTGCGGGTGGCCAGCCCTCTAAAATAACTGCTGCAGCAATACTACGTCCTCATGTGTTGGTGGACAGCGCTGAACTGAACACAAGTGTAAACGCCCACTTGGGGCCAGTTGCAACATCTGACTTCTTCCATTCATATAAATATTGTGAACTATATGTCATATGTAGTCATCTTTAAATTGTATGGGTAATTAGAAGACAGCTATAAGTTTAATATGTACAAGTTTGGCTGGTCTATACGTCAATTAGTCTGTAAGTAACAGAGAAATGCAAAAAGTGTTGCAACCATTCCCAGTCTCCCCTACCTTAGCTCAACCTTCCTTTTAAGGCATCTGCCGATCGAATTGCAAGTGGACAGTGTTGCAGACATAAAATCAGCAGTAGTCTATTGTTTTAAGTGTTAATACTTATTCGATATTGATTATTTTACCATTGAAATACATTTTAAATAATCTTAATGAAACTGTGCTGCCGCCTGTTTAAATAGCCTAAGTTTATCAGCCAGTCTGTTCTGTTCATTCTGACACTGCTTTGTATTGCTGGAATTGGTCGTTTCAATTGCGCTACGGTAACAAATAAAGGAGTTCGTTTTGCAGCAAACAATTATAGATCGAAAGATTGGATAGATTCAGAACTGCGCGTGGCCAAAAGTCGACCTAATAATAAGTAGAAGAAGAATATGACTTTGCGATTTCAGTATGTGAGCGTCATCACTGATGCATTATCACATAATTATGGTTCGGCTTGTAGATAACTGCAAAGTTTGACGAATATGGCCTACAGATGTTTACGGGAAAGACAGACAGCTTTTACTTTAATACACTAATTTCCCCTTTCGCATGAAATCTCTGCCCACCGTTTGTTTGTTCAGTAATGTATTTTGTAGAGCTAATTGACAAACTGAGCAGACTCAGCTGCGCCACTTTAGTGATACCAAGTTAAATTACAACATTGAAAAAGGAAAACTAACAACTCAAGATCCTTATGCAGCTGTTTTTTTTGCATCTGGTTTTTCGTTTAAATTAGCATTATTAGATACTGGTTGTTTTGTAAAAAGCGATCTAGACATGGTTGCTTTGAGGTTAATACAGAAAATCATTAAAACAAATACATAGCAGGATAGGGGAACACAGGGTTAGGAAAAGCTACGATAGCTGGCTTATCCATAATACTGACTCTTCTTATAGATCTTAATTCATGAAAACAAACAAAAAACACAAAACAAGTGAACTGACCTAAGTTTACCTTAAATAAACTAAATTAGCTGCATTGTGTAATATGTATATTTATAGGTTAGGCTGGATGGCGGCATATGACCGTGAAATCTCTCTCCCAAAACCATCTCCCCATTCATTTCAATGGGGCCAAAAAACGATTAAAAATAATAATCAAAAATATAACACGTGACCCGATCACTTAGCTGTATGTAAGCGCAATGGACTGCAATACCCAAAACATGTGGGCACTGGAATGGAATCGATTGGGTCAAGACTGCGAGCGATAAGGCGCCAAAAACAGGCCTAATAATAAGAAGAAGAAGAAAATAAATTTCCCTGAGGAAATGCGATGTGATTGTGTTTCCACCATCAGCGACCAAGCAGTGCTGGTGGCCAGCCCCATAAAATAACCGCTGCAGCACTACTACGTCCTTGCAACATCTGACTTCTTCCATTCAAATAGATATTGTGAACTATATGTCCTACGTAGTCATCTTTAAATTGTATGGGTAATTAGAACACAGATATAAGTTTAATATGTTTGGCTGGTCTATGTCAATTAGTCTCAGAGTAACAGAAAAATGCTAAAGTTGTTGCAACCGCCCCCAGTCTCCCCTACGTCCTAGTGGGGGCTGTCATTATTACCATGTCAACCTAAACATTGATAGGAAACTATGAGTTAGGCAACTGCAAGGAAATTGACATAAAAAGCTACATTATCAACTTATTTATTAATTTATTTATGTCAATAATACTGTATTTCTGTGAAAGTGACGCCCCTGCAGCTAACGTTTACGAGGCTCGCTGCTGTAAACTTGACTATACTATAGTATATAGGGAAGACCACACCACCCCATACAAAAGGGTGATTCTCGTAAAATATATCTATTTGGATTTTTCTCAAATGCACGTAACACGTTTCCAACATCGTCAGTTTCATTTTTGAGACCCGGGAAATCTGGTTACCCTGAACTTTGATCTTTCTACGCCTTTTACATTGACTTATCATTTTTGACGTTGGGAAAATCCCATAGGTTCCAATAATAATAATACCGTTATTTATATAGCGCCTTTCAAAACAGGGTTACAAGGTGCTTTACTATAAAAGTAACAGTAGAAAATAGAATATAATTAAAACACTAAAATCACACAGTAAAATCAGGTAAAATAACTAAAATAACAAAATATTTACTAAAAACCCAATTTAAAAGGTGTCGGTTAAGAGAAGGGTGTAAGATAAAAGTGAGTATTAAGAAGTGATTTAAAAGAGGAAATTGAGGTGGCCTGTCTGAGATCATTAGGCAGGGAGTTCTAAAGCTTAGGGGCTCGAACAGCAAAAGCCCGGTCACCCTTGCTGCAGAATATGGATTTTGGAACTATTAAAAAGGGCCCTGCTGGAGGATCTCATGCAGCGATAAAAGCAGATCGCAAATATAGGCAGGCGCCAAACCATTCAAGGCTTTGAACACTAGCAGTAAAATCAGAAAATCAATTCTAAAACACAGACAACCAAAGAAGGAAGGGCTGAGGATAGATGTAATGTGGTCTCTTCTTCGAGTAGCCTATGCGTTAAAAACCTGGCAGCAGCGTTTTGAACCAATTACAATCTATGGCTGTTTCGCTTGCTGATTCCAGAATAAAGTGCATTGCAATAGTCAAGTCTGGAGGAAATAAAAGCATGGATGAACTTTTCTAAATCTGAATCTGAAGAATCTAAATTATTTTTCCAATGGTATTTCAGAAAACACTTGGATTTTAAAATGACTGAAATTGAGTTGGCCTTATATTCAGGCATGTAGGTGAAGCAAACAAAACTCTTAAGATAGTTCACAACAACTGTTTAAATTTGTATACTGACAGGTAATCAGCTGAAGGCACACATGTTCACTACAAGAATGAATGTATGGTTTGTTTCACATAATAGTTAATCGCCTAGTTATAATAAAATTAACAGGGTGCAGTCGATGTCGTGATTTAGAACACACCCTGTACTGAACTGTAGCCCTCAAAAGACTGAACAAACATTCTTTTCAATTCATTTCCTATGGGTTCGCGCTAGCGTTCTACAGCTTGTGGAACCAACTGCGTTCTATTGTCCGCCCTAACTATAGATTAGGCTACATAACGTGAACAAGTTCATGATGTCTATCTAAAATATATTCTTCTCTTACAACTTGTAGTCATGGCAAACGTTAGTTGGTTGGTTAATTTATACGTTTAAGGGCGACTGGTTGACATGCTTAACATATTTGGTTTATGTGACGGGACCTTTTGCATGGATATGCGCACCATGCAAATATTATTTTCAACAACACTGGCACAAAAAACACGCTCTCGTCAATGTTGAAGTGGCAGCATGTGCATAATATTACGTTTACTTGTAACTTTGTAGTTTTCCGTTTAAATGAATGGATACCAGCGCAACCCACTACACTACATATCTGTTCAAATTGCACCGAATCATTTCAAGTAGGATGCGATCAAAACTGTCGCAGCCTTGTGACAATAAATCAACAGTAGTGCTGTCTTCAGTGTAAATGCTTGTTTATCAGATTTCAGCAGTGTGCTATTCTCAAATCCTTACACTAAGTTACAGTATCCTAAATAAATTGTCACTAAAGCAAAGGCTTGTAGACCAACCTGATTGTCCTAGTGAAGGCAGTACTTATATTTTCCCCATGGGGCTGTCCTACTCCTAGCCGTGAATTTCCCAGTTTGTGCTCCAGTCTCCAATGATGTCCTTCATTGCAGAAGCGTGTATACATGGCTAGTGGTAATGCTAACTGGAAACTAGCTAACTCGCTATGTAAAAACGATGCGGTGCCGTCGTACACTCACAGGCGCATTCATTCGTGCAGATGAAACACACAATGCAACTCTCGGTCAATACAGCAAGAGGGGGAAGCGTCTATCCATGGCGAACGCTGACTAGAAACTAGCAAACCCACTATGGAATAATTAGCGATATGGTGACGCCGTTATTACATACTCACAGGCGCATTAGTGCAGACGTCCTGAACTTTGTTATTTATGATTTAGCTTTCCCACTTCTGACACCATGTTTCGATGTCAAATAACGAGACGGAGTCACTGATGCAGTTTTCAACTGGTGCTCAATGTAATAGCCTAACCAAGACAGTCGGTACAAACGTAACAACATGCAAATACATAACATCAACGCTAGATGGCGGTATATGACTGTGAAAACTCTCTGCCAAGTCATTTCAATGGGGCCAAAAACCGATAAAAAAATAATAATAAAAAATATAACACGTGACCCGATCACTTAGCTGTATGTAAGCGCAATGGACTGCAATACCCAAAACATGTGGGCACTGGAAAGGAATCTATTGGGTCAAAACTGCGGGCGTTGATAAGGCGCCAAAAACAGGCTTATTAATAATAATAATAATAATAATAAGACTTTCCGGTAACAGTATGTGATTGCATGACGCAATCACATAACTAAAAATGATTCGGTGCAAAGAGAAATGTGTATCCAGTGGACTGCGCTGGTAGTATACAAGAAGACATCCAAGTACTATTCAGACATCAACCAAAATTATGAAAACAAAGTTACAAGTTAACGTAATGCACTGCCCCGACTGCTGCTTTTAAATTGACGAGTAGGCCTAAGTGTTTAAATTGGCCTGCAGTTGTTAATATTTGAGCACTGTGCATATCTATGCGAAAGGTCACGTCACTACCAAATACCGAAGTAGCCGGTTAACCAGTCGTTACATTACATTCATTTAGCAGACGCTTTTATCCAAAGCGACTAACAAAGAATAGAGCCTACAACCAGAGACGGTAAAAAAAAAAAGTCAGGTAGATAAAATAAGTGCATCCCTGACCTAATCACCTAGATAAGAGCTAAGCATGTGCTACATTAAACATCAAGATACGAAACAGAACCATCGCAAAATGACGAATAATTTCTTAGTATATCAGTCACCGTTAAATGAATAGGCCTAAATTAGTCAGCCAACTAACGTTTGCCCTGACCACAAGCTGTAAGAATCCTGGTTAAAAATACATAGTTGAGATAGTTTGCGTTTTGTAACCTCGAGCGCAGGAGTAGCTGTGCAGCGTAACGTTAGCAGCAGGGGCGTCGCCAGAAGCCTGGTTTATACTTCTGCGAAGCAGCACGTAAACAGCTCTGCGTAGCTTCGAAGAGCAGGGGTTTCTGGGAAAGTGTAGCTCACTGAGGCCCGCCGTCGTTTTGACGGGGAGTCCTCCCAAATCCTAACAGCCCGTCGCGCGAAGTGTCTTCTCATTGCGTCAAACAATCGCTGATTGGTTTAGCAGAGTAGGAAGCAAGTAGATATTCCGTAATATTTTGGCTGTATCCAAACCAATGTAATGTTGATGACACAATGAACTGGAGCAGATAGGCTGATTTTGAATTCGAATCATAGTGGTTTTCTATGCACTTAGCTTGTACATAGTATAGCCTATTTATATAGGATGTTACAACTGTTTTCTGTATTGTTTGATAAACTGTATATGAATATATTGTACAGCACTTAGGTCAGCTCTGCTTGTTTTAAACGTTTTCTATTAATAAACTTGATTTGATTTGATTTGATAGTTGGGATTGAGTTGCTGCCCCAAGCGAGGGAGTTCAAGTATCTCGGGTTCTTGTTCACGAGTGAGGGGAAAATGGAGCGTGAGATTGACAGGCGGATTGGTGCAGCATCAGCAGTAATGTGGGCGTTGTACCGGACCGTCGTGGTGAAGAAGGAGCTGAGCCGAAAGGCGAAACTCGCGATATACCAGTCGGTCTACGTTCCAACCCTCACCTATGGTCATGAGCTTTGGGTAGTGACCGAAAGAATAAGATTGCGAGTACCAGCGGCTGAAATGCGTTTCCTCCGTAGGGTGGCTGGGCTCAGCCTTAGGGATAGGGTAAAGAGCTTGGTCATCCGGAGGGAGCTCGGAGTAGAGCCGCTGCTCCTTCACGTCGAAAGGAGCCAGATGAGGTGGTACGGGCATCTGATTAGGATGCCTCCTGGGCGCCTCCCGTTGGAGGTTTTCCGGGCACGCCCTACTGGTAGGAGTCCCCGGGGTAGACCCAGAACACGCTGGCGAGATTATATATCTCGTCTGTCCTGGGAACGCCTCGGGATTCTCCAGGAGGATCTGGAAAGCGTTGCTGGGGATAGGGACGGCTGGAATACCCTGCTGAGCCTGCTGCCACCACGACCCGGCCCTGGATAAGCAGCGGAAAATGGATGGATGGATGGATGGATGATTTGATTTGATATAAGAAAATGAAAAGCAGTGAGCAACCTTCGGTCTCTTTGTTTATACTTTTGAGGGACATGAACGGGAGTTTCCGTGTCTGTGCTTCTTCTTCGGTTTTCTGTACATTCTGGATTACTGAATTCGACAATGCCACCTAGTGGGCCCGTTAAACTTACGTTGAAGTATGTAGGCAAACTACTGTGCAAACGTAAGCGCCAAATGAACGTTTACATTCGCTGACGCGATCACACAGAAGTATAAACCAGGCTAAAGGCGTCATTTACCCAATTCTTTTGAGGGGGAAGTTTCACAACTCCATTTACTATATGCCGCTTTGTGAAGATCAGGGCTAGAAATTTACTTTTTGTTTGTGATTGCAGAAGTGTGCTACTACTTTTGAAACGCGCTTTACCAATGCCTTTTTTTGTTGATTTGCAACCGAGAAATCTGAAATCCCTAAATAAATTTTTCTTCAATGAATGATGCAGTTTGTATATTACATTTTTTGTAAATATTTTGATTGAAAATTGAAATTTATGAGCGCTGCACTTTGGCAAAAGTGAAACTATTTTCAAAAAGACGCAAGGCGCGGCACTTTGAGAAAGGAGTGTGCCAGTTGCATCTTTACATAATAATAATAATAATAATAATAATCATGACTATATAGTACCTCTCAAAACTGGGTTAATGGTGTTGTGGCATTTCTGCAGTGAATAAAGTGGTAGGCTAGCAAGGGTTTGCTACCATTGCCACAGCTAATTGAGTCCTGGCAATCATACATAATCCTATGTGTTTTATTTAAAATAATTGAGGGGCACGTGAAGGTGGCAGTTGGGCGGTGTCAGAATTTTCAAACCATTTACCTTTTCTTAAGTGACACCGAGGTAAACTGTATGACCGTCATATACTTGCTTTTGCGACAAGGAGGAAGAAATTAACATGATAGACGACATAAGACCTATTTCGACATCAATTTAAACACAAAATATAGCAACAGTTTTGCGCAAAAATTATTTTAAAACATTGAAGACATATGTAAAAAACTGTATTTTAACAAACATTAAATTTACAATTGGAAAAACAAACATTCTGTGTCTAGATGCAAAACTGTTGATCTGCATCCTATGAACTGGCCTCCTACATAGTACAGGCTACAAGATTCTCAACAAATTAAGAACATTATGCAGAGTAAATAAAAAAATAGGTTATAAATAGGAGATAAACACAATGTAAATAAACATTACAGCTTACTCGGGGTCTGGTAATAGACAAGCTAGCTAGCTGCATCTAGTTCATATTTTTCGCCATGAAGATAAACAAATTGGTTTGCGTTAGCCATTTTTTCGCTCTCTTCCAACTGAAGCCATGTAAAGTACGTCACGTGTCATATCAAATGTCTGTTACACTCCACCCTGCGCCCCCTCGTGGTCAAAATAAGTAGTTACACAATTCAACCTCGCACACTATGTAAATGTTTCTCATCCAGCGACTTAAAACTGCCGCGCCTTATTTTATGCATTTTATTACACTGCCTGTATTTTTTCACACCAGGGTTTACGGTTAAACCGGAAATTGGCACAAACCTTTGAGAGGAAGCACCTCTTTCCCAAGCTGTAGATGCAGCATGCTGGCAAGCGGTGAAGCATACGAATTGAGATACCTAGTAACCAATACTCTTATCTCCATGGTATTTTGTCTCCTTAACTTTCATCAACGTTAGATGCTATCTTAACTTTGTTTTCCAGTAAATCATGTTTTATTTACTGTAATATGGTGTAGAAGTTGGTTAGCTTATGCCACTCGCAAAAAAAGTGTTTAACTGTCCACCTGTGTGTGTTACTAAATGTTTCTCTGTGCTACTGAAATCGTTAGCTTGCTAGCACCAGTGCTACCACCTAAAAAAATAAGCATACAGTCCTGACTTGAGCACTCTCGAAAATCCAAAGGTAAATACAGCACTTGGGAAATTAACTTTCAGATTTCTTGCTCCAGATAAATTGAACAAGGTTCAAGAGGAATTGAAGAGTGAAGTTTGTGTGTTGGAGGATATGAGAGTCGAAGAGTTTTCTTGTTTTTTGTTGAATCTTAAAAATGGTACTGTATTGTATAGACTATTGTAATTTGCCTATTTCAAATGTTTTGTTTCTTCTTATATTTTCTGTTATTACCTCCCTTTTAAACTGGGTATTTCTGGGGAATATATATAGTCTGTCGGTTACCCCTGTATCGATAAATAATAATCTGCCTGTTTCCTGTACTTAATTTTATCAAGATTTTCTGCCTTTTCCTGTTGTGAAACAACTTTATGATGGGACTACCATCCACCAAAATGTCAATCTTTTCTCTCTGGGTTATTAGGTGGCTGGCTGGTGCTAATCTAGGAAGAGGAGGCGTTACTCTTATAATCTTTCACCTTGTAGTAGATATTTTTCCCTTGGGGTGCTTTTCCAGTTTCCAGTATGTAGTCATAGTTGCGATGGTCGATGATAAGAATGCCTCCTGTTCTGACCATGCTGGCAATGTTCTGAAGGGCCAACTTTTGGTCACTCTGGTCCCCTGTTGTCAAATTGTTATTTTTATTAATTCACTGGTAACCAACATGATATGACAAGAAAACCAAAAATTCTCAGACTATTGAACTGATCACTCTATAAACGGCAAATATAACAGAAAAATTGTTTTACCACTGCTCCTGTACATTACTCTTTTGAGTCACCTTTGAAGTCAGGCAAGTGAGCAAAGGAGTTCCCCAGGCAGATGACTGCATCAAATCCATCTCCTGGCTTTTCAACATCTTCTGTTAATGATAGCCAGTTCGCCTCATCAATCACTGGGAAGCCAGGAAGAGAACGAGATAAAAAACAAAAATTGTAAACCTATCAAAAATACAGAAATAAATAAAATTTATTAAACGTGTTCCTCCTAAGTCTTAACTTACCCCATGAGTCAAAAGCTGGCTCTTTCCTCCTGTCCCATCTGGCTTTAAGGGCATACTTCAGCATTTTGTCACTGGCATCTACACTTACCACATTGAATCCTTCCTCAACCAACATAATGGAGTCAACTCTGGGGAAAATTTTGGGAAAATGGGCAACCTTACTAATATATGATTTGGGGTCCTTATCAAGTACGCATAATCGCATTTGAAGTTTGTTGAAAGTATTGAGTAAGCAGAATAATTAACACCATTTTGATAAACACTCCTCGCCATAATGCATTAGCTCTTATACAGTGAGAACCTGTGGTATAATGTTTCATAGGTCAGCCTTTCTCAAACTTTTGTCCTGGGGCCCTGTCATGTCAGACTTAGGGGTTACAAGGCCCAATAATTTATTTTGATTAGCCAATTTATACTTTTTCCTTTTAAAGAAATCCTCAAATTTGTCTTTGAGATGTGCATGTTTTGTCTCTAAAATCCAGTGCAACTTGATGGTTTCAAAGCCTTGTTGCTGAGCATGGTTTGTCAAATGACAAGCTTTGGGGGGAAGCTATCACTAGCAATTAAACTAAATTTAATATATGATGAGTCATAATTACGAGAAAATGGGCGATGTTTTTTTGCCTCTGGTTCTTCATTTATGCTAGATGTTTCCTTAAAAAGGAATCTAGACTTGCTTGCTTGGAACATGCCACAACTAAACGACAGCTCAAGTAGCGTGTGATTGAGTGAGTTCTAAAATGACTGAGAGAACAAAGTTTTTGCAGGCAGGAAAACTTTAAAACAAACATTTTAGAATCTTCAATAAAATGTTGCAATTTTCAAAGCAAGAAGTTCCGTCAAGGGGGCAGGGACCTGGCGAGCTACAGAAGCAGAGATCATAATTTGAGGCAGGGCTCTGCAGACCGGCAGTTCTCTCGGTGGCGGCAGTCAGCGGCCCATAGTTTGAGAAATACTGTTCTAGAACTGCTGGGTATACTGGGTAAGTTAAACTTCAGTCTAGAAGTTGACTGATTGGTATATAATACAGTGTGGTATAAATGCAGTGGATATGAATACGGTGTATACACTAAGATCAGATATACAGTATGGGCAGTAGTAAGTACGAATACACTATATAGGTCTGATATATACAGTATAGACAGTAGTATAAATAAATATACAGTATGGGAAAGTGAGTAAAGCGCAGGAAGTGTGCAGAGTGGGGGTATCCGGCGGGGGTGAAGGGTCACTGGAGCTCAAGTAATGGGTGGGTGGTAGTGGTGTGGTGGAGGGTAACCGAGGTGTTTTGACAGAGTTCAGAAAAGTGTCAGCTGCGGAGAAGAAGTTCTTCCTGTGCCTGCTGGTCCTGGAACGGAGATTCCTGAGGTTAGGAAGGCAAAGCAGCCAGGGTGCGAGGTGTCCTTGCGCTGTTGTGCGATCTCTGCAGACACTGCTTATGCTGGACAGCCTCAATGGCGGGGAGTGGGATACCGGTGATGGGCAGTGTTCACCACCCTCTGCAGTGCCTTCCGGCCGAAGACAATGCCGTTGCCATTAGGGATGAGCACGGTTATTAGAATATTCGATTATTTGAAATGTGGGTATTCGAATATAGCTGCAGTTATTTATTTATGTTTTAGCCTAAAGTTAATTATTATTCATTAGCAATTTTGATTACATACTGTTTATAACGCGTACACCAATGCCATTGAAATATGTAAAAAGTAGAAAGAAAAGCACAATTGCAATGCATCAGATACATTTCCCCTGCTTTCCACATCAAGTAAACTTGCAGGCAGCGCGCCAACTGAAGACACGAGAGCGCTCTATACTAGTGCGCTGGATCACCGATACAAACACATGTGAAGGTACGAGAGCGCTCTATACTAGTGCGCTGGATCACCGATACAAACACATGTGAAGGTACGAGAGCGCTCTATACTAGTGCGCTGGATCACCGATACAAACACATGTGAAGGTACGAGAGCGCTCTATACTAGTGCGCTGGATCACAGATACTAACACATGTGAAGGTACGAGAGCGCTCTATACTAGTGCGCTGGATCACAGATACTAACACATGTGAAGGTACGAGAGCGCTCTATACCAGTGCGCTGGATCACAGATACTAACACATGTGAAGGTACGAGAGCGCTCTATACTAGTGCGCTGGATCACCGATACTAACACATGTGAAGGTACGAGAGCGCTCTATACCAGTGCGCTGGATCACAGATGCTAACACATGTGAAGGTACGAGAGCGCTCTATACTAGTGCGCTGGATCACAGATACTAACACATGTGAAGACACGAGAGCGCTCTATACTAGTGCGCTGGATCACAGATACTAACACATGTGAAGGTACGAGAGCGCTCTATACTAGTGCGCTGGATCACAGATACTAACACATGTGTGAAGGTACGAGAGCATACTAGTGCGCTGGATCACAGATACTAACACATGTGAAGGTACGAGAGCGCTCTATACTAGTGCGCTGGATCACAGATACTAACACATGTGAAGGTACGAGAGCGCTCTATACTAGTGCGCTGGATCACAGATACTAACACATGTGAAGGTACGAGAGCGCTCTATACTAGTGCGCTGGATCACCAATACTAACACATGCGCTTCACAGCGCCGACTCTCCGCTCAGAGATCATAGAAAATCTGTCCAAATGTGTCAGAGTAAGAAATGTTCAGAAATTGGAAAAGGAATATGTTTAGCAAAGGCCTGATCACGGAAGCCCTTCATGACAAGTGCGCTCTGACTAGTCACTGCCAATTCAGCTGGAGTCGGTCTGTGTGTCCTGTGTGCGTGAGCAAGTGTGTGCTGCAATATGTTAGGTGAGCAAGTCTGGCAAAAATTGGCTGCAGTGGTATCACTTAGACTGAGTGTTGTGTTTGATAGCTGTCGGACCGTTCGTTGTTCATTTTGTGTACTTAATTGGCAACCAATTTGTGTAAAGCTCTTTGAGTCTTGAGAAAAGCGCTAAAAACTAAATGCAATGAATTATTATTATCATCGAGTCCTGAGCACGCGTCCGGGTATGCCATCAGGGCCAGCAGCTTTACGTGCATAAATCCTGCGGCACACACATCGGTGGGAGAAAGTGTTAGGAGCTGGTGGTCTGCAGGGAGCACAGCCTTAATGGCCGCCTATTGATTGTCCCTGCCGAAGCGAGCATAAAAGGGGGGACGGGAGGGGGGTTGTTGGTGGGCTTGTAGTCTGTGATGGCCTGAATGCCACATGCGTCGGGTAGAAGTGATCCTCAATCCTCAGATTGTCGCTGTGCTTGGCCTTCTTGATGCCCCTGTTCAGGTTAGCCCTGGATGAACTGTAAGCCTGCACCTGATCTGAAAGCGGAGCTGCGTGCCTTCAGCAGTAGGCACACCTCTCTGTTCATCCCCGGCTTCTGATTTGGGTACGTTGTGATCTGTTTAAGGGTGGTGACACTGTTGATGCTGGTGTTGACGGAATCCAGAACGGAGGAGGCATTAAGGCTCCAGTATGCCTACCCTCGGTGAAAGCGAAGCAAACAGAAATCAGCAAAGTGACGTTGCTTTGGTTGTTCGTTCACCTGGCACTGTGTGTGCAGCCCAGTTTTTCTAGCTCGTCGAACGCGGCAAAAGCGAGCATCTATCTGATTGGTCCAAGTATATGGTGAGTGGTAGTCTGCTCTGACAAAATGTTTGGATGGCTGCGTTTGGTTTCCGGGTAAAGCATTTACTGTTTGTTTTGGTCACAGCAGCACTTATTTCGAAAAGTTTGGAATTTTATCTTGAACTATGAATACTTTTAAGAGCAGCTTAACTGAAAAAGTTAAAAAATATGAACACTTGAAACTCATAACAATAAGTAACCACTCGTAATGTTTTGTTTGGGATTCATAATGTTTAGTTCCCCCTAAAGCTGTGTTGGGGCTATAAAGCTGTCGCAAACTAACATCAGAAATGAACAAGTACAGCATCACAGCCTCGGCGAACAAGCGCTAAGCGAAAAAAGCAAACAGGAAAAGTTTGCTTTCACTTGAAGTATACTGGAGCCTTTAGAGTCAATGTCCGTGTGGGAGTCAAGAGTAGCCTGAGTGGCAAACATACTCCAGTCAGTGTGTTGAAACCGGTGCTGTAGTACAGAGTCTGCCCCCTCTGGCCACACTAACTGTCCTCACATGTTGGATGAGTGGTGTGTCCTTGGGAAGAAGGAACATTGAGAGGATATCAGACTGACCCAGGTGGGGGAGGGGGAATGGCTTTGTAGGTCTCAGCCATGTTGGTGTAAACATGGTCTAGGGTCTTGCCTCCTCTAGTGGGGCAGGAGACATGTTGGTGGAATTTGGGTACATTCTTTAGGTTGGAGTGGTTGAAGTCGCCGGCAACAATAAAGGATGCCTCCGGTTGTGCAGTCTTTAGCTTGCTAATAGCAGCATGCAGTTCTTTCATTGCAGGCCTTAGCATCAGGGGGAATATATGCTGCAATCACAAAAGATGATGCAATCTCCCTGGGCAGATAGAAAAGTCTGCACTTAACTATGAGATATTCTAGGTTAGCAGAGTAATGACTCTGGATTATAGCTGTGTCCGCAGTGTTTCCTGTAGAACTGAGGTTTTGGTGTGGTGGTGTTGGTCGGGGGGGTGGTTTTGTCAGAGCACTTAATCTTTCATGGCTTTTCATAAAAGATCTCAAGTGATCTCCCATATTCAAAGCGCTAGGAGGTGGCCCAGGGGCGAAGGCTTGGTTTAGACATCGGAGGGGACATAATTCTGTAACCACTGTTGGGCGGCGGCGGGGGACTGAAAGGAAACTAGTTTAAGATTGTTTTATAAGCACAGTGCTTATAAAACAAACACATTTAAGGGCTGTCTAAATTGGCTGACAATTTTCTGAAAGGCTGCATGCAAAGGCTGCTTATATAAGTGAAGATTTGGGTAATTTGCATAAAGAATTTTGAATCGCGTAGCTGGCCTGAGTTTCGAACCGGTAATCTTCTGCCTGCTAATCCATACTACCATACTGGCTGTTTGATAAATTGCCCACTTATTAGGCCTATGGCAGCCCACCCAACTATGGCAGGATAGAACCGGCCCTGGTCCCTACCGTTAACAGGCTGGCTAGTTCTAATTTATTGCCGGCAAACATAAACTATTTTGAACAGTAAGCTACTAGTTATGTAATGTACTGCTTTGTACTTTCATAATGTGATTATAAGATGTATTAATGTAAAAAATGTGTTGCGCTGACTACCACCAGCTCACAAATCACATTCCTGTCCAGGTTGCCCTCCTTGTCTGCTTTCTTATTGCCGTGGGTTGTACAACTTCAGATTGTTGCATGATTTAGATGAGCGACATTTGGATGAGCGACTGCTAAACCAAACAAATTAATGATTTATTTAGGTAGAAGTGGGAGTAGAAACATCAATGAAGTTTACTGTTAACCCTTTTGTGGGGTCAGTGGAATGGATAAAATGATTTAACGAAAGCCTTATGCTAGATTATTGGCAGGGACAATTCAGTGGACATGCACAACTTCTCAGGAGGCCTGTGCGTGAGACGAGCACAGTTGTTTGCGCACACCGCGCGGTGGCAATTTATTTTGGAGCTTGGGGTTGTCACCGGGCATGATAGACATTTATTCATCTTGTACTTGAAGAAACATGACTATTTACAGCCATTTCCCCAGTTTCATAACTTCTACTCCTTACACCAACCATTAAAATATCAACATATGAATACAACTTTCTCAAATGTTCTATTGGATTGCAGCTTTGCTCTGACTGGCGCTTTGCATAAATAATAAAGAGAGATTTTTTTTGCTTTGGATTCCGCAAGTCCTGGTGGTGCGTATAGTTTAGTAACAGATTATGTTTTGTATTTTGCACATCATCTTTAGGATACTGAAGGTGGTGTAGCTTCGTGGATGTGCAACCTCCTCCATTTTCTGAGAGTTCTATAACCATTCCAACCAAATTTCTGCTTGCAGATAGATTTCTTTCTGTAATTGCTTAGTGTAGACCAACATCAGCCTCATCTGCATGCCTATCCAACTGAGGTTGACTGTGGCATCATATTGACTCCTATCATGTGCATATTCACTTAGTTCAGTAAGTTAACACTTACCATTTGCCCATGCCACCTCTGTGACAAGACAGGTATATATACCTGTCCATTGTTTTCAACTTAACCGTCCAACATTATCAGCCTAACGAATGTATCAGGGTGTGTTATCCTTAGTGCTGAAACGTTTACTCGAGTAACTCGAATAACTCGATTACAAAAAATCATCGATGCACATTTGCATCGAAGCTTTGTTTAATCCATATAGCCTAACTTTATACAGCTCACTGTGTTTCGCATGGATGATTATTACTATTGTATACTATTGCTGCTGCAAAGTCAAGGAGACTAAACATAGGAATTTTACTGCTTTATACTTGTAAATGGTATGTAACAAATACAATCTTGAAATAATCTTGTCTCACGTGCTTACAGTGCAAGTACACTATGGTATGTGACGTGGAAGAAGATTTAACTTATTTGGTGCGGATTGCAAATGAAAATGGATAAATTCAGGGCTGGAAAGTGAGAGTTTTGCTCGCATTATGCTATTAAAAATTATTCGGTGCGAAGAGAAAAATCTATCTGGGTTGCGCGTTTATCTAATAATTTAAACAGAACACTACGAACTACGCCTGCTACGACAATCTTATAGCATACAAGAAGACATAGCCTAGTTTTATTCAGACATCAACCAAAATTATGAAAACAAAAGTTTTCCCTAAGTTGGTTAACCAGTCGCCGTTAACTTTATAAATTAGTAAGCTAACTAACGTTTGCCATGACTACAAGCTGTGTACATAAGATAGGCTATATTTTAAGCCTGGTTTATACTTCTGCGAAGCAGCACGTAAACAACTCTGCGTAGCTTTGAAGAGCAGGGGTTTCTGGGAAAGCGTAGCTCACCGAGGCCCGCCGACGTGTTGACAGGGTGTCCTCCCAAATCCTAACAGCCTGTTGCGCGAAGCGTCTTCTCAGTGCATCAAACAATCGCTGATTGGTTGAGCAGGGTAGGATGCAAGTAGATATTCGGTCATATTTGGCTGTATCGAAACAAATTAAAACGTAGATGACACAACGAACTGGAGCAGATAGGCTGATTTTCAATTTGAATCATATTAGTGGTTTTCTATGCACTTAGCTTGTACATAGTATAGCCTATATATAGGCTATACAGTGCTGTGAAAAAGTATTTGCCCCCCTACAGATACTTATTGTTTTTGCACATTTGTCACACTTAAATGTTTCAGATTATCAAACAAATTTTAATATCAGCCAAAGATAACCTGAGTCAATGCAAAAAGCTGTTTTTAAATGATGATTTCATTTATTAAGGGAAAAAAGCTATCCAAACCAACCTGGCCCTATGTGAAAAAGTAATTGCCCCCCCCCTTGTTAAATCATGAATTAATTGTGATTAACCAAATTGTTTTTGGAAAGCTGAGTTCAATTTCACTAGCCACACCCAGGCCTGATTACTGCCAGAACTGTAGAATCAAGAAATCACTTAAATAGAACCTGTCTGACAACATGAAGTAGGCTAAAAGATCTCAAAAAGTAAAACATCATGCCCCGATCTTAAGAAATTCAAGAACAGATGAGAAACAAAGTCATTGACATCTATCAGCCTGGAAAGGGTTACAAAGCCATTTCTAAGGCTTTGGGACTCCAGCGAACCACAGTGAGAGCCATTATCCACAAATGGAGAAAACACGGAACAGTGGTGAACCTTCCCAGGAGTGGCCGGCCTACCAAAATTACTCCAAGAGCGCAGACGACTCATCCAGGAGGTCACAAAAGAACCCAGAAAAACATCTAAAGCACCGCAGGCCTCACTTGCCTCAGTTAGGGTCAGTGTTCATGATTCAACAATAAGAAAGAGAATGGGCAAACATGGTATCCATGGGAGAGTTCCAAGGCGAAAACCACTGCTGACCAAAAAGAACACAAAGGCCCGTCTCACATTTGCCAAAAAACATCTTGATGATCCCCAAGACTTGGGAAAATATTCCGTGGACTGACGAGACAAAAGTGGAACTTCTTGGAAGTGATGGTCTGGGGCTGCTTTGCAGTTTCAGGACCTGGGCGACTTGCCGTAATTGATGGAACCATGAATTCTGCTCTCTACTAGAAAATCCTGAAGGAGAATGTCCGGCCATCAGTTCGTGACCTTAAGCTCAAGCGCACTTGGGTTATGCAGCAGGACAATGATCCGAAGCACATCCAGCATGTCCACCTTTGAATGGCTCAAAAAAAAAAAAAAATGAAGGTTTTGGAGTGGCCTTGTCAAAGTCCGGACTTAAATCCGATTGAGATGCTGCGGCATGACCTTAAACAGGCCGTTTATGCTCGAAAACCCTCTAATGTGGCTGAATTAAAACAATTCTGCAAAGAAGAGTGGGCCATAATTCCTCCACAGCGATGTGAAAGACTCATTGCCAGTTATCGCAAACGCTTGATTGCAGTTGTTGCCGCCAAGGGTGGTACAACCAGTTATTAGGTTTAGGGGCAATTACTTTTTCACATAGGGCCAGGTTGGTTTGGATAGCTTTTTTTCCCTTAATAAATGAAATCATCATCTAAAAACTGCATTTTGTATTCCCTCAGGTTATCTTTGTCTGATATTAAAATTTGTTTGATGATCTGAAAAATGTAAGTGTGACAAAGAAGCAAAAACAGAAGAAATCTGTAAGGGGGCCAATACTTTTTCACAGCACTGTATGTTACAACTGTTTTCAGTAGGCCTATTGTTTGATAAACTGTATATGAATATATTGTACAGCACTTTGGTCAGCTCTGCTTGTTTTAAACATTTTCTATAAATAAACTTGATTTGATATAAGAAAATATGCAAAGCAGTGAGCAACCTTCGGTCTCTTTGTTTATACTTTCGCGGCACATGAACGGAAGTTTACGTGTCTGTGCTTCTACGGTTTTCTGTACATTCTGGATTACTGAATTCGACACTGCCGCCTAGTGGGCCCGTTAACCAGGCTTTAGGTAGACATTGTTGAAATAGTTTATGTTATGGAACCCATAGCTAAGATTACAGAAGCGAGTGCAGGAGTAGCGGTGCGTCGTAACGTTAGCAGTAGGGGCGTCGCTAAAACAAACATGATTCCACCACATTGTTGACAAATAAATACGTGAATAAATAAGTTGATTATCATGTAGCTTTTTGTGTTGACATTTCCTTGCAGTTGCGTAGCTCATAGTTTCTTATCAATGTTTTATGCTGACATGGTAATAATGCCAGCCCCCCACCTCCCTCCCCAAAAAATAATATAGGGCTTTTTTATATATATTGGCTCTTCACATGCTTACTACAGTAGGCCATATTAATATGCCTACAAAAAGGCGATAGAGAGATAGAGCTGAAGGCGGCAGTGGGAGGAAGCACCTCTTTCTCGAGCTGTATACAAAGCTGCAGCATGTTGGCCAGCAGGTGAAGCATATGAATGAGATACCTAGCAACCAGTACTCTAATCTCCACAATATTTTTGTCTCATATGGTGTAGTAGTTGGTTAGCAGATCCCACTCCCAAAAAAGATAAATCAGGTATTTTTTGACTGATAAAACATGTGTTTAACTGTCCACCTTTGTGTGCTACTAAATGTTTCTCTGTGCTACTGAAATATTTAGCTTGTTAGCACTAATGCTACCACCTAAAAATGTGAGCGTACAGCCCTGCTAAAGAGAAAGAAACTAGTGAGGACTGCAGAGAATCAAACGTTTGGGATCATTTCAAGCTAAAACAAAATGAAAAATCTGTAGTGTGTGTCAATTGCAAAACTGAACTTGAATACCACAACAGCACGACATCCATGCTTCAGCATCTTGCTAGAAAGCACGCTATAGGTTAGCATTGAACATAAATCAATATGTAAATATGCTAGTAAATAATGTACAGTACGTTATTTATGGCTTTTTGTAAAGCTAGTTAAGAATGTAAATCAATGTGGTGGCTAATGGCTAGTTATGATGTCCCTAAGTTATACTTATTAACTTACAGTGTGATATTTAGGCCTAACATACAAATTATTATTGTCACCTCTTTTTCAGGAAATCACAGTTCTGAAACTTGTAGTTCTGAAATGAAACTTAAATGCACTAAATGGTTTAGTTTTTGACATAGTATTATTATGCCATGTAATAAAACTAGATTTTTCTAAAAAGGAAACCAATAAGTGTGTTCATTTTAAGAGACGTGTCTCATCTCTTCCGCATATTTACTATTTCTCTTTAATGAAGCAAAAGTTATCCAATTACTCGATTAAATCGATGGAATCATTTCTATAATAATCGATTACTAAAATAATAAACTGGAACACAAAGTTGAGACAAATAATATTTAAAAAAGCCTGGCTCCCTGCTAAACTTAAATTTTACAGTGGCAACAATTCTCAACTATACACTATTGGTAAATAGATTAAGATTAAGCCTTACAGATCTCTCAACTGACAGATTATGTTACTTTACACCTAGTGTCACACTTGCTCAGGTCAATATTACCAAACACTGGCAACATTTACTACAGTTCATTCAGTGTCCTTGGTTATTCTCTCTCGGTTCTATAAAATCTGTGGTAATCTACAAAGCAGGGTAGAAACATTTCAGTTTTAAAAGGGTCCATAATGTAGACAATAATAAATTTGTGCTTCCTTGGTGTCTATGAAGCACATTAAAAAGTATTTGAACAAAAACTATAATATTTTAAAATCATTATTCTAAGGTGCCTCTTTCTTCCCTTCCAACTCACGTCGGTTTCATTGGTGAACGGGAGTTTACGCCCATTGCTCACTAACATTCATCAGCTGAGTTATGTGATTGGCTAGGGATAGTAACATTCCGCTGTTGTCATAGTTGCGGCCAGAGTAGCAGAGTCCGTGATTGGCCAATTAGATTGACTTGTATTTTCTACGTCACAAATCAGTGAAATTCAGAACAGCTTGTAAAATAGGGTAGATGTGTTGTCAGAGGTAAAATAGAGAAAATGCACAAGGCACAGATTTAGCTTTTTCATGTTGTTAAAAAGGGGGACCGGAGGGTGTTCTCCAATTATCAGGGTATCACACTCAGCATACCTGGGAAAGCTTATGACAGTGTGCTGGGAAGGAGGTTCCAACAGATTGTCGAACCTTTGTTTATTTTTTTATTTTTTTGGGAGTAGTTTTTCATGGGAGTAGTTTGCCCATACAGTCTACATGTGTTTTGTGGACTTGGAGAAGGCCTACGACCGTGTCCCCAGGGGAGTCCTGTGGGGGGTACTTCGGGAGTATGGGGTACCGGGGCCGTTGCTATGAGCCGTCCTGTCCTTATATAACCGGAGTGAGAGCTGTGTCCATATTCTCGGCACAAAGTCAGACACGTTTTTAGTGGGTGTTGGACTCCACCAGGGCTGCCCCTTGTCACCGGTTCTGTTCGTGACTTTCATGGATAGAATCTCAAGGCGTAGCCGGGGGGAGGAGTGTGTCCGGTTTGGGGACCTCAGAATTGCTTTTCTGCTCTTTGCAGATGTTGTGGTTCTGTTTTTTTCCTTAGACCGTGACCCTCAGCACACACTGGAGCGGTTTGCAGCCAAGTGTGAAGCGGTCGGGATGAGAGTCAGCACCTCAAAGTCTGAGGCCATGGTTCTTTGCTGGGAAACGGTGGAATGCTCTCTCCGGGTTGGGAGTTTGTTGGTGTTCAAGTATCTCGGGAAGGAGCTGAGCCGAAAGACCTATGGCCATGAGCTTTGGGTAGTGACTCTCTGGTTCTGGGCTCAGCCTTAGAGATAGGGTAAGGAGCTCGGTCATCCGGAGGGAGCTCGAAAGGAGCCTTTGGAGGTTTCCCGGCACGCCCTACCCCGGAGTAGACCCAGAACACGCTTGAGAGATTGGAATGGTAAATGGACTGCATTTATATTTACCAACCGGAATGGAAAAAAGTGCTTTACTATGTTGCCTCTCATTCACCCATTCACTCACACACCAATGGTGGCAGAGCTGCCATGCAAGGCACGTGTCTCTACATTGGGAGAACCTCGGGGTTCAGTGTCTTGCTCAAGGACACTTCGACACATGGACAGGAGGAGCTGGGGATC
Organism: Galaxias olidus; assembly: GCA_026901105.3. Classification (NCBI taxonomy): domain Eukaryota; kingdom Metazoa; phylum Chordata; class Actinopteri; order Galaxiiformes; family Galaxiidae; genus Galaxias; species Galaxias olidus. The sequence continues at coordinate 128,985 of JAPMUY010002000.1, read as the reverse complement.
GAACCGCCAACACTTGGATCAGATCAGACGATCCACTCTAGCTCCTGAGCCACAGCCGCCCCTATGAGATTATATATCTCATCTGGCCTGGGAATGCCTCAGGGTCCCCCAGGAGGAGCTGGATAACGTTGCTGGGGAGGAGGATGTCTGAACTACCCTGCTGCCACCGCGACCCGGCCCCAGATAAGCGACGGAGAATGGATGGATGGATGTTGTTGGTACAATCCCTATAAGTGATAAAACAATGCTAGACAAAGAATAGTCTGCAACATTAAAGTCATAACATTAGTGGTGGCTACTAAAATATTCTAATATTCTAACTGGTTGAGTGATTAAATATTTGTGATGTGAGAGTTATCTACTCATTCACAAATGTAACCTTAATAAAAAAGTAGACAATCAGAAGAAGCTCTGCTCTGAGCATGCTACTGTGCATCAACAGACCACCTCTGAGCGAGTTTCCTTAGATGACAGATCCTAAGAGCTCTTCTTTAAAAAAAAACAAGAAAAGTTAAGCCAGGCTGCAAACTTGAGGCACCACTGAGGCAAATAAACAGTGTGCTATGTAAGCAGTGGGTCAGAGGTATTATGTATGATTAAATAAAAAATTTCTAAAGTTTGTTTTGCAGTCAGGTGCCATTTTATTGTATATTTTTATTAGCATATGGATATTAAAAAAGCAACCTTCCCACTGCTGAAAAGAATCCTAGAGGAAACACTGATGACCATAACTATGACAGACTCACGTGTAAAATGCTGTTTCATAAACGGGTAGTTGTTTCTGCGGTCTCTAGGACAGCTGTCCTGTTCATATGTTCACAACTGGCTCTGTGCCAACCTCACGTAATAGTAAACTGTATTTTTTTTTATATAGGGTGTGTGATTTTGGAATGATAATTATACTGTCAGATTGTTATTGAATATGTATAAACTTGTGAATTGTTTTGCATTTTTTATTCTCTAACTCAGAAATAACACGTTTTTTGTCATTTCTGTCGCAGAAATAACGAAAGGAATTCTTTCAGTCATAATTTGTCTTTAACATAATTTTGTTTTTTAATAGTCAGAAAATCGTGACCGGGGTGGTGGTTCCCCTGTTCAAAAAGGGGGACCGGAGAGTGTGTGCCAACTACAGAGGCATCACATTGCTCAGCCTCCCCGGCAAAGTATACTCCAGGGTGCTGGAAAGGAGGGTTCGACCGATAGTCGAACCTCGGATTGAGGAGGAACAATGCGGTTTCCGGCCTGGCCGTGGAACAACGGACAAGCTTTTTACCCTCGCAAGGATCTTTGAGGGGGCCTGGGAGTATGCCAATCTGGTCTACACGTGTTTTGTGGATTTGGAGAAGGCGTATGATCGGGTTCCCCGGGAGATACTGTGGGAGGTGCTGCGAGAGTATGGGGTGTGGGGGGTCTCTACTTAGGGCCATCCAATCTCTGTACTCCCAAAGCGAGAGCTGTGTCCGGGTCTTCGGCAGTAAGTCGCACTCGTTTCCGGTGAGGGTTGGCCTCCTCCAAGGCTGCGCTTTGTCACCTATCCTGTTTGTGGTATTCATGGACAGGATCTCACGGCGTAGCCGCGGGGGAGGGGGGCTGCGGGTTAGTGGGCAGAGGATTGCATCACTGCTTTTTGCAGATGATGTGGTCCTGATGGCATCATCGGTCTGCGACTTGCAGCACTCATTGGATCGGTTCGCAGCAGAGTGTGAAGCGGCTGGGATGAGGATCAGCACCTCCAAATCTGAGGCCATGGTTCTCAGCAGGAAACCGATGGATTGTCTACTCCAAGTAGGGAATGAGTCTTTACCCCAAGTGAAGGAGTTCAAGTATCTCGGGGTCTTGTTCTCGAGTGAGGGGAAAATGGAACGAGATGGGGCCGGAGAATTGGAGCAGCGGGTGCGGTGTTGCAGTCGCTTTATCGCACCGTTGTGACGAAGAGAGAGCTGAGCCAGAAGGCAAAGCTCTCAATCTACTGGTCTATCTTCGTTCCTACTCTCACCTATGGTCATGAAGGGTGGGTCATGACCGAAAGAACGAGATCGCGGATACAAGCGGCGGAAATGAGTTTCCTCCGGAGGGTGGCTGGCATCTCCCTTAGGGATAGGGTGAGAAGTTCAGCCATTCGTGAGGGACTCTGAGTAGAGCCGCTGCTTCTTTGCGTAGAAAGGAGCCAGTTGAGGTGGTTCGGGCATCTAGTAAGGATGCCACCTGGCCGCCTCCCTAGGGAGGTGTTCCAGGCAGGTCCAGCTGGGCGGAGGCCGCGGGGCAGACCTAGGACCAGGTGGAGGGATTATATCTCCACACTGGCCTGGGAACGCCTTGGAATCCCCCAGTCAGAGCTGGTTAATGTGGCCCGGGAAAGGGAAGTTTGGGATGCCCTGCTGGAACTGCTACCTCCGCGACCCGATCCCAGACAAAGCGGATGAAGATGATGATGATGAGAAAATCGTATCGCAAATCCAGTATCGTGAATCGTAGAGTGTATTGCATGGCAAGTGTATTTAAGTAACTAACTGGTTAATGTCAGTGGTAGAGCAGAGGAGGGACAGCTATTAGTCTAGCAAGTTAATTAACATTACGTGGTAGAGAATCACTTATTACTATTGTGGCCATGTAATGATTAAGCTATTTCAAGTCTGTTATCTGTGTTTATACTGCAGATTTAGAATACATTTAGTTTGGGTCCACTGGGACCTGGGTTATTTCACGGGTCGAACTCGGCTCGCCTTCGGTCTGAAAGGGCTACTCGACCCGGGTTGTGATCAAGACACCTCATTGGTTTAGGATCGGCACATCAGTATTTAATGAACTTGTGACAACAAGCAACAATGTCGTCCAAAATCATTTTCAACCACCATTGCAGAACGAAGGATGTGGGTGAAGTGACTTTGTTTTGCTGTAGGTTGACGACGCTGTGTCCTTTTATCTACCAGTAAGTGGGTATGTACCGCAATCTCCACTTCGTCAACTAAAAACAATAACCATGGTATAAACGTCCACTTTCAATGACGTAGCAAAGCAACACATTTGTTCAGCAGTGACATACAAGGAAGTAACTCGCAGACCCGGGTGTGTGAATGACGGCGACACGGGTCTTTCACAGGACCAAAGTGCGGTCTGAATGGATCCAACGTGGGTTTTTTGTGGATGTGTGAAAGGGGTATTAGGCATGAACTGCTTTTTTGAGCTTTAACCTTGCCGCTCCCTTTTGTTCGTATAAACAGTGTAGAAAGAAACGAATTGTACAAAGTAACAAATTGGTAATATATTGGAAATTAGGAATACATAAAAGTGACATTCGTGGTTTGTGAAAGATGTGGGGTACATGTTTTTGTTGTCTGGTCAACCTACAACCTTATTGGGTTTTTAAAACAAAATAGCCATAATAATTTATGTAAACTGATGGTCGTAGGAAGACAGGGAAAGCCCACAGCAAACCTCTTTCTTGAATTTTTACCATGTTTACTTGTTTTATTTACAATTCCAACACTTGTATTACCCTGGGGTCCAGTGGACCCAAACACTAAGTCTAAAATAAATGTGTAGGTGGGAGCACATTGTGCACTCAGTGAAAATATGTTCTTTAACATGTTCTTCACAAAAAATGGGCCAATGCCAACGAGTTTCAGGCTGAATAAAAATATATTCATTGCATAATTTTTCTTTAAGTCAACATTGAAAACTGGTGCCAGGAAATAAAACAGCTTTTTTTTACTGCCGTTAGTCATCTTACCCTGTTCCACAAGCAACGTCAAGTATTTGTAGTACCCCTTGCTCTCTTAGCAAAGACACCAACCAGCTTTTATATTCTTCGGTTCTGCTCTGGGTGTCCCCGATATACAGCTGCCAGACTTTGGCTGCTTTCCCGTCAGCATATTGATCAGGAAGACCCACGGCAGCAACACCAAGAGAACGTGTCCTAAAAACACTGTCGACAGACATGTTGTATTTGCCAGAATACTGCTTCTAGTAGGGGAAGGAGGCCAAATGTTGTCACTTTAACGTGTGAAAAATAAACCAGGCACAGGCTATGCTAAACCCATAATCGTTTCCACATTAAATCTAGTAGGCTACAGCATATGTTCTGCAGGCTGTTTGTAGCTATTTATGCCTAGTGTGCAAATCAGCGCTTGTGAAACTTCAGCCCAATGAGAGACCGCTTTGTTTTTACGCCTACTTTCGCCTACTTTCTGATTGGCGCAAGGGTCGAGTGATGACGTGTTTAAAGTTGCAGCATTCACGTGGTGTCGGAAAACTGAGTTCCCGAATGGGAAAATTCACGTGAAAGCCCCCTGAACTCGGAACAACAACTCGGAAAGTCGGTGAAAATGTTGGTAGGCCCACACGACTTACCAACTTGTGACATCATACACAGGTTGGTGGTAAGAAACGTTTTATTAATTCACATATTGCTCACACGTTATTTGAAGGTACAACAATAAAAATGTAAACAGCGTCAACCTGTTGTATAAACGCTCTAGCAATTCAAACATAACACATCTTCTTTGTAGCGTCCAGATTGTTTCCACATTATGACAAAAAATCTCATGAAACAGCCATGAGCACACCAAAGTTGGAAGGACGACTTCCCAATTCCGGAAATAGGACCATCAGAGGAGCAAGTAGATGCAGAAAATGTGTCAACTGTGCTTCCTCAATGCCGCACCACCTTTTGGCTGAAAACAAACAACCTTACCATTGCTTTCAATGAGCTATGGTTTTATCTTTGAAGATGAGTAAGATTGGACTGCAAGCACAATACCAAAGGTTTTTGGTGTCACATAGGCTAAAACAAGCTCATTTTCACAATATTCAAGTAAAAAGGGCCTACATTTAGGCAGTATCCTTAAAATGCAGTTGACAAAGTAGTCCAAAGATTACGTTTATTTTAATTTAGTGTTGAAGATAGTAAGGTAATCATCCTTCACATCATAATAAAACAAAGATGTTTCAAACCATCTAATGCAATTCCATGAACAAATACTGTTTTACACTGTTCACATTTGATGTGAACTTAAGGCATTTTGAAATGGCTATACATATCCTACTTTCTTTCCACTTTCATACAGTACTCACTGTAGAATTCAATATATTTAATAATTTCTGGATCAACAGTTTTGGTGGACACCTTGTTCCAGGCACAGGCAATGCTTCTACATACCACACTTGTGTAATCAAAGCAGACAGAGGCTTCCAAAGTCAACAAGAGTGCACCAACATGTGAGCAGCTTTTATTTAGTCTGAGGAATGTCGGTTATGAGGACAACTCCTTTTCATAATTAAGGCTTGTCATCTTAAAAACATTTTCTGTATGAATATAGCCGTCAAGTATGAAACCTATGCTAGCAAAGTTTACTTCATATTTTATATACTTAATATTCAAAGCAGGATTAGGCTTGAGCTGGATTCTGCACATACTGATATCTGTAGTGCTTCCTCTTCAAGGTTGTGTAAGTTCTAGGAATGTAACGATACTTTGCAAGACAGTTAAATCGCGATGCAAATATGTGACGATTCAAATCGGTAACATGAAACATGGGGTCGATTCCAATCGATGTTAAAGAAGGGTACTTCGTGAAGGTTCCTCCGGGAGTGTCCACTTTTGTGACGTTTTATTTGTCATCATCGAGTGGACACTTGATGGAGAGGCAGGGAGGCGAGGTGGGTCTTAACTTTTCAAATTGGAACCGACTCGTCCTTCACCAGCAAGAAGAAACCAATAACAATGGAAAGTTTTACAGCAGTAGCGTGTGGCTTTAACTTTCTTCAATTACTCCGAATAACCCATGGGAAGATTATGAGAAGAAGAAGACGTTTTCGTTGTGTGCTTGCTCTAAATGAACATGTGTGTATATTGTGTTAACTTTTGAATATTAACTATTTGCTACGCTATATTTTAGCATAAAGCTAATTAAGTTAAATAGTTATAAAATAAATCAGTTCTAGCTAATTTGTAGTAATGGAGAGAACGAAAACGGTTAATTTGAAATGGTGAAGAACATTTCAACCTGTGTTCGTCATTCATCGCAAAGAATTCTGGGGCAGATTCTGTTAAAAGTCAGCTTTGATGCGCCCTTCGCTGGAGGAGGCATAGAAGGTTACATGTAGCCACTCGCTCTTCGCTTATAAGCAATTGGAATGACACTCAATATGGCGGCGAGCGTTCACGTCGAGGAGAAGTGGTGAGTGTCGAGGAGAAGTCGGCAACTTTAAGGGATTGGAATTGGCCCATGAATTGCGATACAAAGTGCCCTAAACTTAAAGCTAAACGCTGGCTAAACTCTTGTAATTGTTAGTATTAATAAGATAATAACGCATCACATCTTGTTATCGCAAAGTCATATTATTATTGATATTTTTATTATTAGGCCTATTTTGGTGCCTTAACTACGCCCGCAGTTTTAACCCAATTGATTCCATGCCAGTGCCCACATGTCTTGGGTATTGCAGTCCAGTGCGCGTGTATACAGCTAAGTGATTGGTTGACGTGTTATATTTTTAATTATTATTTTTCATCGGTTTTAGGCCCTATTAAAATGAATGGGGTTTAGGGTTTTGACTGGGAGAGAGATTTCACGGGTATATTCCACCATCTAGCGTTGATGTTATGTAATTGCAAGTTGTTATGTTCGTAGGCTATACTGACTGTCTTGGCTTGTTAACTGCATCAGTGAATGACTCCGTCCAGTAATTGTATGATTGCCTCGTAAGACGCAATCATATACTGTTATCCTTAAGTTTTATTATTATTATTATTATTATTAGCCCTATTTTTCGGCACCTAACTACGGTGCATTTCGCTTCCATTGCAACGACTGCGCTTGTACACAGCTAATTAATCTGTCCACTAGTTATTTTTTAATTGCCTCTTTAACACGCTTAATTTGCCCATAGACAATGCATGGGAAGAGGGTAAGACTTGAGGGGAGCTGGAATGGACCAAGATTAATCATACCCTTGTTGTATACTGTCATCTAGTGACCGCAATAAAATGTATACATCAGTGGCGGCTGGTCAAAAATATTCTAGGTGGGGCTGTACCATATTCAGTCAGCTTCACAAATACAATTAAACACTAACTGCAGGACACCAGTGTTCTGCTAAACAGAAAGTATTTATTAAATGCCAATATTAAACATGTGAGGCATTCTTACACAATAAAGTCTTACTAAGGTCAACTACAAAAACAAATGGGGTCAGGGGAACTTTGTGTGTGTGTGTGTGTGTGTGTGTGTGTGTGTGTGTGTGTGTGTGTGTGTGTGTGTGTGTGTCTGGCATCTTATTTGTAAAGGAATTTGGCCATTCTGTCATTCTGAGTGGCAAACCTCTAAATTACTTAATTGTTAAAGTCAGGGATGTTTTTGATTCGTTTTTTCTCCATAGAGAGCATAGCCAGAGCATTCAGGCGATCCTGTGTCATGCTCTTCCTCAGGTAGGTCTTGATCATCTTCAAAGTAGAGAAGTGTGTCAAGTTCCATTAAAGATTCTCACACAAAACGTCAGGTGCATGCAGTTTATTGCATAATTGTCGGGCAAAGATTTAAACATACAGATGGTCAAGGATAAGACATGGTATTCGACACTCCAGCTCCCTCTTTGCCACATTTATCAGTAAAAGGGTGTCAAATTAAACAATGTGATCGTGTAGCTTTTCAGACATAACGTTACCTACTAACGCTAATAAACCCACATCACAACCTATTTCCTCAATGCAAAAGTACAACTGATTAGCTAGCATATCAAAAACACATTATAAAAAATACACAGTAAATATACATAAACACATACCCAGCAAAGATTGAAACATACAGATGGTTAATTAGCTTACATTCAACAAAACAAAACAAGCGAAATATGTTTACAATTGTATGATCGGCCTACAATGTTCACCACCTACATTCATAGCGCACTTATCAGACTTGTATGGGGATTATAACGTTATTACAAAAAAAATTAGCGGAGCTCAAATTACTAGTATCGACCTATTCCATTTTTTCCTCACCCGAATCCTGCCGAATGCCGAGCATGGCTAGCTTGACCGTATTCTCCATGTGTGTCCTCGAACACTCATGTTTCTTAATTTTTTCAGAAAGGTGTTTCATGTCCCTTACTCCTGACACACACAGTCCACCTTGTATCCGTCCCAGCTGTTCAAAAAAGCAGGCACGGGAAGCTAAAAACGGCATTTGCATGACTGCATCCTGCTAGCCAAGCCGCCTTCTTGTACCAACTGTGAGAACTTAAGCCTCACGTGTCCTTTTCTTTACTGTTCTGGCTAGCCTGTTGTTCTATTTTAATATTTGGTTGATCCTGGTCCAAGCTCTTTCACTCTTATTTTCCCCACCAAAGTTCTCCGGTGGTCGGTCTCATCTCCAGGGCTGATGAGGCGGCCTACAGAGAGGAGGTCCTGAAGCTGGTTGCTTGGTGCTCTGAGAACAATCTTGTTCTAAACACCAAGAAAACCAAGGAGATCATCATTGACTTCAGGAGGCACCGCACGGACCCAGCCCCCCTCTACATCAACGGCGAGAGTGTGGAGCGTGTTCACACCATCAAGTTTCTGGGCGTGACTATCTCGGCCACCATCTCCTGGACAGAGAACGTCACCGCCATCATCAAGAAGGCTCAGCAGCGGCTACACTTCCTGAGAATCCTCAGGAAGCACAAGCTGAATTCCACCTTACTGCTGACCTTCTACCGTTCATCAATCGAGAGCCTGCTGACATACTGCATCACAGTGTGGTATGGCAGCTGCTCTGTAGCAGACAAGGGGAGGATACAGAGAGTCATAAAGACAGCACAAAAGACCATCGGCTGCTCTCTCCCTTCCCTAACGGACATCTACACCTCTCGCTGCCTCTGCAGAGCAAAAAATATCCAAAAGGACAGCTCTCACCCTAGCTCTGGTCTGTTTGCCCTGCTGCCCTCTGGGAGGCGCTACAGGTGCCTCAAGACCAGAACAAACAGATTTAAAAACAGCTTCTTCCCCCAGGCAATAACCCTGCTGAACTCAAATTTGTAACCCCTGTGCAATAGTCATATAGGTATATTTATTTAATTCCGTGCAATACCTGTTAATTCCGTGCAATACCTGTATAGACGTATTTTTCAGCTGTGAATTTCATACATAGATTTAGATATTTTCTTACTGCAATGTACATAGACATGTGGATATATTTTTATCGGGACTACGTACCCATCTTATCTTATCTTATTTTATACTTTTATTCATTTTATTTTATCTTATCTTATTCCTGTTTTACTCTGTACTGCACTGTTTTGGTGATTGCTTAATCTCATTGTACCTGTGTATAATGACAATAAAAGGCATTCTATTCTATTCTATTCTATTCCTTTCCAAAGGGTTTTGGTGAAGAGATAAAATCGAGTTAGTAGCCGCCTGACATCTTGGGTCTTGCATCTCTGCGTTCATCATGGTCTTCTTCTCTCTGGATCCTATGGCAGATCACAAAACCAACTTTCTCTACCACAGGCAGACTCTGCTTAGGGCAGTAAACTTACAGCCCTTCTGGCAGCAGATTCGAGGACGCTGATTGGCTAAATTTACGTTGCCACTGTTGCTATGTTAATTTCTTCGGTCAGCCATTGGCTGGTGTTGCTGCACCGCATGTGCAGTTTTTCTACTGCCCCAGAAGCGCTAGCTAGAGAGGGGATGAACCATAGACATAGATACAGTACGTCTGTCTATCTAATTTTACCCCGAACATAATGATTTATATTTTATACATTACATGTTTTTGTGCATTTTAAACACAGACATGCTTAAAATAAGTAATTATTGTTTATTTAAAAAAAAAAAAAATTTAAAACCTGGGAGAGCCAGGGAGGGCTGTGCCCTACCGCCCTTGGCTGGCGAGCCGCCACTGGTATACATGTATATGTTAGTCAACATTTTATTGCAGTCACTAGATGGAAGTATACACAAGGGTATGATTCATCTTGGTCCTTCATTAGGGGTGTCAGAAGTGGGATAGCTAACTCATAAATAACAAACACAGCGCCAACAGTTCAGGACCTCTGCATGAATGCGTCTGTGAGTAGGCCTATATGTGAAGGCGTCACCATATCGCTAATTATTCCATAGTGAGTTAGCTAGTTTTTAGTTAGCATTAGCACCTAGCCATGGATAGACGCTTCCCCTCTCCTGCTGTAATGAACGACAATTGCATGGCGTTTCATGTTCACTACCAATGTAGCAAATCAAGAAGTGAGTGTTATTGAAATAATAACTGCTTACAATAGTCAATGCAAACCACAAGGCATGCTGCATTGACTGTCAACACTGTGTAGTGAATTTACAATTTGTAAAAGACAACAAAGGCATTGTACAAAGGCAACGTAACACTAATATAATTTTGGCATTATGGAACGTCATATAGCATGTCAGCTTGCAAGTTTATCAAGATAAGAGACAGAGTGCGTGCATGTAGCTAAGTGATTGGTTCAGGTGTTATTTTCGTATTATTTTTAGGTGTTTTGCACCCATGCATTGAAACGAATAGAGCGTAGTACATCAAGTTCCATCTGTATGGTTGTAGCGCTCATTGTTCAGTCTTGTTAGATATAAACTTATCTAGAACAAGTTATATAATACTATTTACAGTAGCCCTATTGAAGTGTTGGAGAAATGACGATGGTGGATCTGGTTATGGATGTAGATCTTGTTTCGGAAATACAGTTAGCTGTTAGGATGAATAGAAGATATTGCATTACATTGTCATAAAATGCATTCTAATAAAATAGATTAGTCCATTCCGCATAAACCGTGCCTTCATACTATTGCGCATTTCCCATAAACTACTTTTATTTCTACAATATGATTCTGTTAATTAATAGTGTTTTGAAATGCATGTGAAAGAATAGAAAATAATGCAGTACAGTTATAATGCCCAACTATTATAGCAAGAGTTTTACACAGCACCTAACGCAGGCTCATAATGGATACATCTATTCTGATTTTATTTAATTATGAGTGTTGGTCTCTCCTCAGAATATTTGTATGCTTTTCAACAGAAAATTCACATTTGCATTGTTCGTTATAATTTTTTTTTACGAAAATGCTATATTGTAAAAAGTATTTAGATCGGGAGGACCAGTGTTGACATATAACTCATGAACTGCGTACAAATCGGTAGTAAGCATATAGTCTAAAAGCTTAAGAGCTTGCTCATTCATAATAGGCTAGCCGCTCTTCACGTGCACTAGATAATTCTGTGGGCCTAGTCTATATACAGCGAACTCATAGCCCTTGGCCCAAAAAGTTGTCATAAGGTTAGTGATAACAAAGCCCACCCATTTATAAGGAAGATATAATTGGTCCATTTTACTGCTGTAAAAAATAATTTGGCCTTTCAGTTAGTTCAACTTGTTTTAATAAGTTAGTTGTACTAAAATTAAGAAAATATTGAGTCAACTTGTTATTTCAAGTTGAACGACCAACTGATCATGCAAAACATAATCAATGCAACTTAGATATTCAAGTTAACTCAAGAACAATTAAATGATCATATTGAAGACATCACCTGACTCTTGACAGCGTGAAATAATAGTCATCGTTACTGCTATCCTGATATGCCATAGAGGTACTACATTTGCATATATCCCAGCAAGCTCTTCAATGTAATTCATGCATTTAAAGTGACGTGTAATAATCCCAAAATCAATAACGATCACTTATGAAAGTAGTCGTAATTTAAGCATGAAGCAGTCACGTTACAAGTGAACAAAAGACTCAGACCCTAAGGGTGAACTACTACTTTATGTTTCCTGATCTCTCGTGCCTATGCAGCTATCACGTGACCAGTGAACGAACGACCGACTCAGGCCAGAAGACCCAGTTCAGGGGTGAACTACTCTTTTCTCTTTCCTATACTGAGCCTACGCGGCTGTCACGTGAAAAATGGAACGAACGACTCAAACTCAGTGAACTACTCATTTCTGTTTCCTGTCATGTCTTTCGAGTCTTTCGTTCACTTTTCACGTGACTGCTACTCTGCTAGGCTTAGCGAGTGTGATTGTTATTTGGCTGTATGGTACGATTTTACTTAGTGTAAGGGTGTGTATACAGCACGTTATTGCTAAGTGCACAACGTTAACAAGGACAACCTAACAATAAATAAATAGGCTACATCTTAAAGTTACTGTTAGGGTTCACAGCTGAGCAACAGAACTGAACCCCAAGTGCAAACACTGAGATAGGAGACTGGAGAGTTTGGGCAAAAAAAAAACCTGTTTATTTAGCACACGAGGCAGATTTCAACTGGGATGGATCCTGGCCGGTTGGGCAGGGAGGGGGAGATCCAGCAAGCGGGTCCAAGGGAACCAAGCACGGGGAAAAGGGGAACGGCGGAGCAGGTGAGGCGAGAGAGGTGGCTGAGCGTGGCTGGCAGGTAACAGGCTGGATACTGGTCCTGGCACAGGAGACAAAACAGGTGAGTACAGGCAAAAAATCCACAGGATAATGTCACTAGAGGTAACAACAGAATTGGCTGTAGCGTGTTTACCACACGAGGTAGTCTGATGAACTGGCGATGAGTGGGAGTGATGACCGGGTTTTTATACTGAGTCAGGTGTGTAGTAGATTGGGATGAATGGGTTGCAGCTGTGGAGGAGTAGTGGCGGGAAGGAGGGAGTAGGTCAGCCACGCCCAGCCGGGGAACACACACACATGCACATAGAAGAGACAACACGGGGACATACACACACACAGGGAGAAAACAGGCAGATACAGACAGATCCTAACAGTTATATCAATATTACATCAATGGTTACATCAACATCAAGATATTTTGGCAAAATACAATACATCACGTTTCATTAAAGTAGTATATTGCAACTGCTTTTAGGGGACTTAATTATCATAGTCAATCATAACTATAGCGTAATTGTGACTACATTACCATGGCGAACAAAACATTTTTCTTTTCTATGCCGAGCCTATCCATCACGTGAAAATTGAACGAACAAATCAGACCCAAAGACCCATTTGAGGAGTGAACTACACTTTTCTCTTGTCTATACTGAGCCTATGGGGCTGTCATTTGAAAATAGAACGAACGACTCAGACCCGAAGACCCAGTCAAGGGGTGAACTATTCATTTCTGTTTCCTATTCTAAGCCTATGCTGAACGAAATTAACGAACGACTCGAACACACTGTTGTTGCGCATGCGCAACCAAAATGAACGAATCACTCTCTGAGACTACTCGTTAGTCCCGAATCATTTTAAAGATTCATTTAAAATGAACGAATCGTTTATGAACGACACATCACTACCTTGTACGCCTAGGCTTAATTAAGTATCGACAAGCGACCAAACAGAAGTTGTGCCGATGTGTATGCTGGACAGAACTGTTCTAGCATTAATTGAAGACCGGGAAGAAAACCCAAATTCCCGGCAAGAGGCAATCCAAACGGGCGTCCCCCACCTGTCAGTTATTGTGAAAAAAAGGTAGTTTATCTATGCCCGCAGTTTTGACCCAATCGATTCTATCCAGTGCCCACATGTCTTGGGTATTGCAGTCCATTGCGCTTACATACAGCTAAGTGATCGGTTCACATGTTATATTTTTTATTATTATTTTTAATCAGTTTTTGGCCCCATTGAAATGACTGGGAGAGGGCTTTGACTGGGAGAGTTTTCACGGTCATATACCGCCATTTAGCGTTGATGTTATGTATTTGCATGTTGTTACGTTTGTACCGACTGTCTAGGTTATTATACCGAACAGTGACTCTGTCTCGTTATTTGACATCGAAACATGGTGTCAGAAGTGGGAAAGCTAAATCATAAATAACAAAACATCGTGCCAACAGTTCAGGTCATCTGCACGAATGAATGCACCTGTGAGTGTACGACGGCTCCGTATCGTTTTTAAATAGCAAGTTAGCTAGATTCCAGTTGGCATTACCACTAGCCATATACACTCACTGGCCGCTTTATTAGGTACACCTGTTCAACTGCTCATTCAACGCAAATATCTAATCAGCCAATCACATGGCAGCAACTCAATGCATTTAGGCATGTAGACATGGTCAAGAAGACCTGGTGAAGTTTAAACAGAGCATCAGAATGGGGAAGAAAGGTGATTTAAGTAACTTTGAACGTGGCATGGTTGTTGGTGCCAGTCGGGCTGGTCTGAGTATTTCAGAAACTGCTGATCTACTGGGATTTTCACGCACAACTATCTTTAGGGTTTACAGAGAATGGTGCGAAAAAGAGAAAATATCCAGTGAGAGGCAGTTCTCTGGGCGAAAATGCCTTGTTGATGCCAGAGGTCAGAGGAGAATGGCCAGACTAGTTCAAGATGATAGAAAGAGAACAGAAACTCAAATAACTACTCGTTACAACCAAGGCATGCAGAAGACCATCTCTGAACGCACAACACGTCGAACCTTGAAACAGATGGGCTACAGCAGCAGAAGACCACACCGGGTGCCACTCCTGTCAGCTAAGAACCGGAAACTGAGGCTACAATTCGCACGGGCTCACCAAAATTGGACAATAGAAGATTGGAAAAATGTTTCCTGGTCTGATGAGTCTCGATTTCTGCTGCGACATTAGAACGGTAGGGTCAGAATTTGGCATAAACAACATGAAAGCATGGATCCATCCTGCCTTGTATCAACGGTTCAGGCTGCTGGTGGTGGTGTAATGGTGTGGGGGATAATTTCTTGGCATACTTTGGGCCCCTTAGTACCAATTGAGCATCGTTTAAACGCCACAGCCTACCTGAGTATTGTTGCGGACCATGTCCATCCCTTTATGACCACAGTATACCCATGTTCTGATGGCTATTTCCTGCAGGATAACGCGCCATGTCACAAAGCTCAAATCATCTCAAACTAGTTTCTTGAACATGACAATGAGTTCACTGTACTCAAATGGCCTCCACAGTCACGAGATGATGATATACTCGCTTCTGCATTGAAGGACATCATTGGAGACTGGTGCACAAACTGGGAAATTCACGGCTAGGAGTAGGACATTTTTGACAATAGGTGGATGGCTGTACATGATGAGGAAAATAAAAGTACTGCCTTCATTAGAACAATCAGGTTGGTCTACAAGCCTTTGCTTTGGTGACAGTTTATTTAATGTAACTTACAGTGTGAGGATTTGAGAATAGCACACTGCTGAAATCTGATAAACAAGCATTTACACTGAAGACAGCACTACTGTAGATTTAATGTCGCAGGGCTGCGACAGTTTTGATCGCATGCTACTTAAAATGATTTGGTGCAATTTGAACAGATATGTAGTGTAGTGGGTTGCAATGGTATCCATTCATTTAAACGGAAAACTACCAACTGAAACAAAGTTACAAATAAACCAGTGCTGTTAATAATAATATTTGCATGTTGCGCATATCAAAATATGCAAAAGGTCCCGCCACATATGTTAAGCCTGTCAACCAATTGCCCTTAAACGTATAAATTAGTTAACCAACTAACGTTTTCCATGACTACAAGTTGTAAGAGAAGAATATATTGTAGATAGGGCGGACAATAGAATGCAGTATTTTTACCCCAAACGCAGAAAAGACAGTTTGTTCTGCAAGCTGTAGAACGCTAGCGCGAACCCATAGGAAATTAATTGAAAAGAATGTTTGTTCAGCCTTTTGAGGGCTACAGTTTAGTACAGGGTGCGTTCTAAATCACAACACCAACTTCACCCTGTTAATTTTAATATAACTAGGCGATTAACCAATATTATGTGAAGAAAACCATACATTCATTCTTGTAGTGAACATGTGTGCCTTCAGCTGATTAAATTTGTATACTGATAGTTTACAACAACGTCTCGTTTACCTATCTTAAGAGTTTTGTTTGCTTCACCTACATGCCTGAATACAAGGCCAACTCAATTTCAGCCATTTTAAAAGCCAATTCAAAGCCTCTGGTATACACATAAAAGTTTAATCAAAATCTGAAGATAAACAGTTTTCGATATTTGAGGTAAAAAATGACAAGAGCTTTTTCTAAAATACCATTGGAAAAATAATTTAGATTCTTCAGATTCAGATTTTAAAAAGATCATCCATGCTTTTCTTTCCTCCAGACTTGACTATTGCAATGCACTTTATTCTGGAATCAGCCAGCAAAACATCCAAAAATTGTAATTTGTTCAAAACGCTGCTGCCAGGTTTTTAACGCGTAGGTTACTAGAAGAAGAGGCCACATTACACCTATGATTGCAGCCCTTCATTGGTTACCTGTGAGTTTTAGAATTGATTTTAAGATTTTACTGCTAGTGTTTAAAGCCTTGAATGGTTTGGCGCCTGCCTATATCTGCGATCTGCTTTTATCGCTGCATGAGATCCTCCAGCAGGGCCCTTTTAATAGTTTCAAAATCCAAATTCTGCAGCAGGGGTGACCGGGCTTTTGCTGTTCGAGCCCCTAAGCGTTAGAACTCCCTGCCTAATGATCTCAGGCAGGCCACCTCAGTTTCCCCTTTTAAATTACTTATTAAAACGCACTTTTATCTTCTCTTAACCGCTACTTTTTAAATTTGGTTTTTAGTAAATATTTTGTTATTTTAGTTATTTTACCAGATTTTACAGTGTGATTTTAGTGTTTTAATTATATTCTATTTTTTACTGTTACTTTTATTGTAAAGCACCTTGTAACCCTGTTTGAAAGGCACTATATAAATAAAGTTATTATTATTATTGTTGTTGTTATTATTACTGGAACCTATGGGATTTTCCCAACATCGAAAATGAAAAGTCATTGTAGAAGGTGTAGAGAGGTCAAAGTTCAGGGCAACTCGATTTCGCGGGTCTCAAAATGAAGCTGAAGCTTGTTTTGATATTTTACGAGAATCATCATTTTGTATGGGGTGGTCTGGTCTTCCCTATATACAGTATTTAGTCAAATTTACTTTTCATAGTGAGTTGCATGAACTTAAATTGAAGTACATCAAACAAAAATTACAAAGTTGCCAGAGCCTAAGATTCTTTGCTCATCTTACTCAAAATCTTAAGGCTGCCAGGTTACTCATTATTATAAATTGTGCCAATCCAATGAGCAGAAGACGTAATTTGAACATTGATTTATGGTTGAATACTGGTAGATATAGGGTTTGGTTGTTCAAGACCTCCTTTCGCCCTTTTTTCAACCGGCTGAACGTGTTATAAAACACAAATTTGTTTATAATTTTGATAATTATGTTCATATCTAGGTTGAAAGAAAGACGATATTGAATATTTGAAAGGTTTTTCGCTGAATTCATAGCACACTGGAAGGCGAAATGTGGTCTGCACAAAGACCTAATTTGAACACATTTAATGTTTAATGTAAAATGTCAGAAATGTGGAGTTTCAACCTCTTTTTAACAAAAAAATGCTCACTGGGTTATTGTAATTTGTAGCTTGAAAGAAAGATAAAATTGATTATTTTTTAAGCTTTTTCCGGCGTAATGTGGTCTACACGAAGATATCATTTGAACGCATTTAATGTTAAATTTTACATGTAATAATGTATAGCTAAAGGCTGTGTTTTGCCAACAAGACACTTCCAGGAAAACATAATGGGATTGGGAGCAGTTTTTAATGTAAAACAAGATATTGGAGAGTCCTTCTCCATGGTCTCTCCGAACTCCTCCCACACTCCGGAGTTTGGAGAAACCATGGAGAAGGACTTTCGGCTGGCACCGAAGCGGTTCTGGAAGACCATCCGACACCTCAGGAGGGGAAAGCAGGGAACCATCCAAGCTGTATACAGTAAGGATGGGACGTTGTTGACCTCAACTGACAAGGTGATTGGGAGGTGGAAGGAACACTTTGAGGAACACCTGAACCCGACAAACCCACCCTCTATAGTAGAGACAGAGCTGGAGGATGATGGGGGATCAGCATCAATCTCCCTGGCGGAGGTCACTAAGGTAGTCAAACAACTCCACAGTGGCAAAGCCCCAGGGGTTGATGAGATCCGCCCAGAAATGCTGAAGGCTCTGGGTGTTGAGGGACTGTCATGGATGACACGTCTTATCAACATTGCGTGGAAGTCGGGGACAGTACCTAAGGAGTGGCAGACCGGGGTGGTGGTTCCCCTGTTCAAAAAGGGGGACCGGAGAGTGTGTGCCAACTACAGAGGCATCACATTACTCAGCCTCCCCGGGAAAGTATACTCCAGGGTGCTGGAAAGGAGGGTTCGACCGATAGTCGAACCTCGGATTGAGGAGGAACAATGTGGTTTCCGGCCTGGTCGTGGAACAACGGACCAGCTTTTTACCCTCGCGAGGATCTTTGAGGGGGCCTGGGAGTCTGCCAATCTGGTCTACACGTGTTTTGTGGATTTGGAGAAGGCGTATGATCGGGTTCCCCGGGAGATACTGTGGGAGGTGCTGCGAGAGTATGGGGTGAGGGGGTCTCTACTCAGGGCCATCCAATCTCTGTACTCCCAAAGCGAGAGCTGTGTCCGGGTCTTCGGCAGTAAATCGGACTCGTTTCCGGTGAGGGTTGGCCTCCTCCAAGGCTGCGCTTTGTCACCTATCCTGTTTGTGGTACTCATGGACAGGATCTCACGGCGTAGCCACGGGGGAGGGGGCTGCGGGTTGGTGGGCAGAGGATTGCATCACTGCTTTTTGCAGATGATGTGGTCCTGATGGCATCATCGGTCTGCGACCTGCAGCACTCATTGGATCGGTTCGCAGCCGAGTTTGAAGCGGCTGGGATGAGGATCAGCACCTCCAAATCTGAGGCCATGGTTCTCAGCAGGAAACCGATGGATTGTCTACTCCAAGTAGGGAATGAGTCTTTACCCCAAGTGAAGGAGTTCAAGTATCTCGGGGTCTTGTTCTCGAGTGAGGGGAAAATGGAACGAGAGATGGGCCGGAGAATTGGAGCAGCGGGTGCGGTGTTGCAGTCGCTTTATCGCACCGTTGTGACGAAGAGAGAGCTGAGCCTCCCTAGGGAGGTGTTCCAGGCAAGTCCAGCTGGGCGGAGGCCGCGGGGCAGACCTAGGACCAGGTGGAGGGATTATATCTCCACACTGGCCTGGGAACGCCTTGGAATCCCCCAGTCAGAGCTGGTTAATGTGGCCCGGGAAAGGGAAGTTTGGGATGCCCTGCTGGAACTGCTACCTCCGCGACCCGACCCCGTACAAAGCGGATGAAGATGATGATGATGATGATATTGGAGAACAGTACTTATTCAAATATTGCACTGACTGATGACACGCGCAGTATGGGTATTGCGGGAGTATGGGGTACCGGGGCCGCTGCTACGTGCCATTCGGTCCCTGTATAACCGGAGTGAGAGTTGTGTCCGTATACTCGGCACAAAGTCAAATACGTTTTCAGTGGGTGTTGGACTCTGCCAGGGCTGCCCCTTGTCACCGGTTCTGTTTGTGATTTTCATGGATAGAATCTCAAGGCGTAGCCGGGGGGAGGAGTATGTCCGGTTTGGGGACCTCAGAATTGCTTCTCTGCTCTTTGCAGATGATGTGGTTCTGTTGGCTTCTTCAGACTGTAACCTTCAGCGTGCACTGGAGCGGTTTGCAGCTGAGTGTGAAGCGGTCAGGATGAGAGTCAGCACCTCCAAGTCTGAGGCCATGGTTCTCGGCCGGAAAACGCTGGAGTGCTCTCTCCGGGTTGGGAGTGAGTTGCTGCCCAAAGCGAGGGAGTTCAAGGATCTCGGGATCTTGTTCACGAGTGAGGAAAAAATGGAGTGTGAGATTGACAGGCGGATTGGTGCAGCATCAGCAGTAATGCGGGCGTTGTACCGGACTGTCGTGGTGAAGGAGGAGCTGAGCCGAAAGGCGAAGCTCGCGATTTACCAGTCG
Organism: Galaxias olidus; assembly: GCA_026901105.3. Lineage (NCBI taxonomy): Eukaryota > Metazoa > Chordata > Actinopteri > Galaxiiformes > Galaxiidae > Galaxias > Galaxias olidus. The sequence goes on along the minus strand of JAPMUY010002000.1, from coordinate 109,179 downwards.
GTCTACGTTCCAAACCTCACCTATGGTCATGAGCTTTGGGTAGTGACCGAAAGAATGAGGTCACGAGTACAAGCGGCTGAAATGTGTTTCCTCCGTAGGGTGGCTGGGCTCAGCCTTAGGGATAGGGTAAGGAGCTCGGTCATCCGGAGGGAGCTCGGAGTAGAGCCGCTGCTCCGTGTCGAAAGGAGCCAGATGAGGTGGTTCGGGCATCTGATTAGGATGCCTTCTCGGCGCCTTCCGTTGGAGGTTTTCCGGGCACGCCCTACTGGTAGGAGACCCCTGGGAAGACCCAGAACAAGATGGAGAGATTATATATCTCATCTGGCCTGGGAACGCCTCAGGATCCTCCAGGAGGAGCTGGAAAGCGTTGCTGGGGATAGGGATGTCTGGACTACCCTCCTTAGCCTGCTGCCACCGCGACCCAGCCCCGGATAAGCGGCGGAAAATGGATAGATGATGACACGCGCATGCGCCGCAGTACTGCTAGACAGAGATTAAGTGCGACGGTGAAATAGGAACATAACAGGGACTTGCCTTACATGTGAGAGACGCACAAGGAAGACATATTCCGCTAGGTTTACTTTGTAAATAATATAATAATAATAGCAATAATATTATCCTGTGTCCTTGAGTTACTAGAAGGGCGCTTATAAATCCCATGTATTATTATTAAAATAAGTGGTTATGTGAATAGGCTACATCAAACAGCCCTCTGCTGGCAATGAAAGCATGACAAGTTGCTAGCCTGATATTTCTGCTTGCTATTGAAAGTGAACTAGCCTATGTTATTGTGGTAGCTACTAGCTACATACGTGTTTAATCGACAAATCAGTTGCCGAGATAGAAAAATCAAATGCCTTGTATCAAAAGCTTTGGAGACCACTGCACTGTGCTAGACTAGCTAGCTAGATAGCTAGAGCCCACTACACCAACCTGAGCTTGTGGATGACGCTCGACTGGCACTCTCAGGTCCTCACTCATCTGCTGTAGCAACAGGAGATAACTTTTCCTCCTCCAAATCCTCTAGCCTTGCTCTCGCCTTGTTGCATTATATTTCGTGTTGATTGTTGTCCTTCTAAATTCGTTAGCTAGCTAGATGCCGAAATGGCAAGCGCTGTAAGCAGGGCGCTCTCTCTCTCTCTCTCACTCTTTCTCGTGCTCAAACAAAATGCGTGTGTGCCAAGTAATGTAAAGTAGATCTGGGCCTTGAATTACACACACAGGACATAGCGTACTTGCGTCTTTGTTCAACACTATCATATTGTTTATGCGAGTTTGGAATGACAGATGAATAGATCATGGGCAATGTTTATTTTTTCCTACATAAAGAAACGATCTGGGGCTATTCAGAAAACAAGCCTAACGACGTCCCTGAATTCATACCCTTGTGTATACTGGCGAATCATACCCTTGAGAATACTGCCATCTAGTGACCAAAATGTTGACTAAACAGACATGCAGGAAAAGACCACCACTCCGCCAGCCTTTTATTACCGATGACTCGCTAACTTCTCACTTCTGTTCTAGTCAACATACAGACTTGGCAGTTGTGGCGGATAATAACTAGACAGGAAAAAGTAAACCAAACGTGAGAATTTAAAAGGGAAGGTTACTGCCTTTTAATCATATTTCTCGTTGTGACCAGGAATAACTTAACTGTTTAAACCTTTTTAGCTATAGTGTTGTTTGAACCCTCCCTTTAATAATTTTTATCGATAGAGAGAGAGTGAGAAACGTCACAAATGGACCTAGCAGCGCTTTGCTGGTTTCGCTGGAAAGAGGCATGCACCACCCTCACCAGAAAAAAACAACCAAAAATACAAATACACAGCAACATGATTGGCCATATCAGAATTTCATTCAGTTTGTGTGTGTTAGTGCTACTGCGCTTGTTTTATATCAAATCAATTAACCACTTTTCATGCTTGAGCGGGCGGCAGAAAAATTCCAAGGAGGCGGATTGGCCGCCTTTTGGGAGTGCCACCCTAGGCAGCTGCCTAGTTCGCCTATATTGTAAAGGCGGCCCTGGCTGCAGTTAACAAGCCAAGACAGTAAGTATAGCCCAACAAAACAACTTGGAATTAGATAACATCGCTAGATGGTGGTATGTGCCCGTGAAATCTCTATTCCAGTCAAAATCCTCTTCCCCGTTCATTTCAATAGGGCCAAAAACCGATTAAAAATAATAATTAAAAATATACCACGTGAACCGATCGCTTAGCTGTATGTAAGCGCAGTGGACTGCAATACCCAAGACATGTGGGCACTGGAATGGAATGATTGGGTCAAAACTGCGGCCGTAGTTAAGGCGCCAAAAAATGTATGTCATCTGACGCATCACATAATTACAATAATACACGAACACTCCTAAAGTGGGTCCTACCATTTCTTTGACATCGACTGAGTCTCGTGACGATTCGGCATTTCGGCTAGACAACAGTACAGTACATTCAGATCAATCTGAAGAGTAGATAGAACGTAACATAGGTGTGTAGACATTAACCCTTTTCTTGTAAATTAAGTTTCGTAATTTAAGTGAAATTGTATGAAGTTTCCAATTAGCTTGTTTACCCAGTATCACGAGCTAGCAAGGGAGAGCTGAGTTTGACGACCCGTAAGCAGACTACACTGAGTCAAAGTTTATCACAGGCAAAGAAAGCACAGAGGAGAAAGGTAATCCATTGGAAACTGGAGTCTTTACTGGACATGCAGCAGGGTATCTCCATACAATGACCGAACAAACAATGAACTGAAACAAGGAACTTAAATGGGCTCAAACAACACAGGTGCAAATAATAATTCACTAACGAGCCCACAATCAAGCCTTCTGAATTTGCAGGCTAGTCACACCGCCTTCTGCTGGCGGAAGCAGTCCCCTGGCCCGACTGCTGACACCCAGTGCATTGTTGCTGAATTAAATAGAGGACGACAGCTAGCTAGAGACCAGTTGGTTAACTTTCGGCCATGGCCTGGGTCAGTGTGTCAGCTTGCTTGTTAGCAAGTCACCACCGGGTACTACTAACGTTACCACAATGAAGGCTCCAATGTATGTACCGTAATGCACACACATTTTGTGTGCTTTGTCTTCTTTCTAACTCAGATTTCATTTGTCAACATGAGCAAGAGAAAGGCATGTGGCATTCGTCATATTTTTGGCAGTCAAAAAAGAATAGTAAGTTGAGAGTAGGCTACTAAGTTAGAGATGGTAATAAAATGTCTTTAAGTTCACCCCAGTCTATGTGGCCGTTGTTACTCCAGTGTTACTCCAGTCTATGTGGCCGTTGGTACTCCAGTGTTACTCCAGTCTATGTGGCCGTTGTTACTCCAGTGTTACTCCAGTCTATGTGGCCGTTGTTACTCCAGTGTTACTCCAGTCTATGTGGCCGTTGTTACTCCAGTGTTACTCCAGTATATGTGGCCGTTGTTACTCCAGTGTTACTCCAGTCTATGTGGCCGTTGTTACTCCAGTGTTACTCCAGTCTATGTGGCCGTTGTTACTCCAGTGTAAATTGGTGGGTAAGGCTCTGGAGGTTGTTTCCCCGTAACCCTTGAGGAAACTATGAAATATGACAGTGTGAAGACTGCCATGCAACGTGCCTATGAGTTGGCACCTGAGGCGTACAGGCAAAAATTCAGACATCAAGGGAAAAGTCTGAATAAAACGTTTGTAGAGTTTGCACACGAAAAGGAAACCCTATTTGATAGATGGTGTATGGTGTAGTGCCGAGAGACGGGAGTCGGAGGCAGTGTATTAAATGTTGCAGCTAAGTCTTTATTCCACCTGGAAGAAAGTAGGTCAAACATAACTCAACTCGCAGTACTATAAAACATCCCAACCAAACCAGAAACCACGCGCACTAAACGTACGTGCAGAACAACACACCTAGGAATATATTAGTTCCGTGGGTGAATTATGTTGATCCACCACAATGGCTAGTAAGTGTGCGGACTTTGTTTCTTTGAGAGAGTTCATTTTCATCGAGGAATTTAAAAACAGCCTGCCCAATAGACTAGTAGTGTATCTGAATGAACGGAAAGTGTCATCAGTGTTGCCAACTATTTCCCAACGATGGTAGCTAGCAGTAGCTTCAAAAGTCGCTAGAAGTTGCCAGATTACGTCATACCCTAATTTACATATATATATGACGTCATCATGTACTAATTTGCATAAAGCTTTGCGGTTGATGTGTGTGGGTTGGGAGAGGCCACCTAATTCCATGTAACACGTCGGCCTACATAAAGAACTCTTTGTCCAAATAATCACAAGCTAACTACAGGGAAATCATGTGTTTGAATTAAAAAGGGTAACATAAAAACTGGCGAAATTTGTTTTGTGTTGTTTGACAATGCCATTTTAGAAAGAGATAGAGCAAAGTGCGAGAAGCTTTCAGAGCTATCAAGAGAAACAGCGCCCATGTAACCATAGAAACTCGCTCTCCCACTCCTGCCTGAAACACACCCAGGCTGCCTGCGCGCGGTGTAGAGAGAGAGAGGGGGAGAGGAGGAGTGAGCCGTCCGAGCTGAATGGGAATAAATTACAATTTAATAGATTTGTAAAAATTTCTTGATTTTTCTCAGAGGGTCTGAAAAAGTTGCTACATTTGTTGCTCGTCGCTTTTTAGAAATAAAGTCGCTGGAGGGTCTGAAAAGTTGCAAAATCTAGCGACAAAGTCGCTAAGTTGGCAACACTGAGTGTCATCATTGGCTCAAGCAGCTGTTTTGGCTGACGAGTTCATGCTCACTCACAAAAACAGTGTTCACGACCCTCCCTTTGGAGTCTCGGAGCCCTACACCACACCCTAGATCTTCGATTCAGCATAGCTCATTTGGCTTTGCAGCATTTTGAGGTTTATGCCAGTTCAAGTTCCCACCCAGTGGAGGTATTCAATCCTTACGTTTTTTGGAGTCGCATGTACAACCATAATCAGCGTCTCATGCGTTGGGCCTTGATGGTTCAGTCCTTCAACCTGGTTATTCGCTACAAGAAAGGCTCTGAGAACGTGGTAGCAGACGCGCTCTCCTGTATATAATTCTGCTATAGCGTCTTAGCATGCCAGAAGTGCTTGCCCCATCGTTGTTTTTTGTATGCTTTGTGTTAACGCTACTTTCTTCCTGTACATTCATGTTTCTGGTAGCCTAGTGACCGAGGCCTTATTTGTGTATCATGGCGTTTAAATATGGGGACCCATTATGATGTGTACTGTGTGCCATGTTGGACCCAAACCACGGTTTTGTTTTTAAGGGGGGGAGTGTCACGTCCCCCGGGAACGTTGGGTGTATATTCGTGCTTGTTGTGTTGCTCTCCTATCCTTCACTCCCAGGTGCGCAGTACCCCTTGTGGGTGTGTCGTCTCACCCGAGGTCCGTCCTCCGTGGTTAACACCCATCCAATCACCTGGCCGACGGGAACCATATAAGTCTACTGCCGTGTAAACGATGGGAGAAACCGGATCACTGGCATAGCGACAATAGCCGAGTAGTTTAAGTTATAAATTACTCAAGTTGGGACTTCCGAGGTAAATGGAATGTAGCATTAACGCTAGGTTGGGATTTAGGTCAGTGTCGGTCCCTTCTCGATTAAAAAAACATAGTTTTGATGGATTCTTCAGTTCAGTCCCGCAAGCAATTCCCTTTTTTGTTTCATCATTGTCAGGAATGTAGGCACAGCATAGTCTCTACCCTAGGCTACGATGGAGACGTAACATACGGTGCTAGGCACCGACATATTTTAAGTCTTGGTGGTCAAAACAAGACTTCTAGCGTTCTATAAATTTTTGAGTATTGTTGTGGCAACCAAGAATTGCACGTTTGCCGCTGAGGTCATAAATAAATTAAATAATACAATGAGCCAAAATATGCAACGGCAAGTTAACAAAACTTCTAGTGTGTTTAGGTCGAGAGTTGGAGCAACCGGCAGTACCAAACCGCTAAAACACAAATATCACGTGGTACAGAAACGCCCATGGAAACCATCAGGAATATCCCAAATAATATGGGTTAATTGGGAAGTTACCCCCGATGTCACAGATACTCCAGAATTTACCGGGGTAACCCAGTTACCTCACTTTGTAGTATAGCCCCTGCTCCTACAAGTAAAAACAACACAGTCACACAACTTTCTTTGGACTGTAAACCAGAACCATTTTGCTTCTCGTTAGCGAACATTCTAGAACGTGGTTAATTAGCTTCCATACATTCAACAAAGCAAAACAATCAAAATAGATTTAAACAATTGTCTGATTGGCATGCAATGTTACCCACGCACATTCATTAGGCACTTAACATAGTTAGATCAGACTTGTATGGGGATTATAACATATTATTATAAAAAAAAGGACGGAGCTCATGTTTCTACATACTGACTTTGACACATTCATCAATAAAAGGAACGAGTGCAACGGAAAACATTGAAGTTGACCCCAGGCAGTGCTAGCCAGGTTATACCGGTAGGGGCATCATCTCACACAGGGAGTAATAACAGAAAACCTTACTCCAGGCTCTTTGCCTGCTCCTGTACTAATCACGCGTTCTCTGTTAACATTCATGAGATTTGTTTTTACATTTTAAAATGTATTAAAATGGATCAAAATGCATTTACTCTCATTGGGAAGTAGGCCTAAATATACAGTGCCTTGCAAAAGTATTCACCCCCCTTGGCTAGTTACTTATTTTGTTACATTACAACTTGTAATTTAAATGTTTTTTTAATCAGAATTTTATGTAATGGATCTGCACAAAATAGTCTAAGTTGATGAAGTGAAATGAGAAAAAAAATATATATTAAAAATTATTTTTTTAAATAAAAATCTGGAAATTGGCATGTGCATATGTATTCACCCCCTTTGCTATGAAGCCCCTCAAAAGTTCTGGTACAACCAATTACCTTCAGAAGTAACATAATTAGTGAAATGAAGTCCACCTGTGTGTAATCTAAGTGTCACATGATCTGTTTGTATAAACACACCTTTTCTGAAAGGTCCCAGAGGCTGCAACACCACTAAGCAAGAGGCATCACACCATGAAGACCAAGGAGCTCTCCAAACAAGTCAGGGACAAAGTTGTTGAGAAGTACTAGTCAGGGTTGGGTTATAAAAAAATATCCAAATCTTTGATGATCCCCTGGAGCACCATCAAATCCATCATCTTCAAATGGAAAGAACATGGTACCACAACAAACCTGCCAAGAGAGGGCCGCACACCAAAACTCACAGACTGGGCAAGCAGGGCATTAATCAGAGAGGCAGCACAGAGACCAAAGGTAACCCTAAAGGAGCTGCAGAGTTCCACAGCAGAGACTGGTGTATCTGCGCATTGGACCACAATAGGCCGTACACTCCATAGAGCTGGGCTTTATGGAAGAGTGGCCAGAAAAAGCCATTACTTAGTGTTAAAAATAAGATGGCACGTTTTGAGTTTGCCAAAAGGCATGTGGGCGACTCCCCAAATGTATGGAGGAAGGTGCTCTGGTCAGATGAGACTAAAATTGAACTTTTCGGCCACCAAGGAAAACGCAATGTATGGTGCAAACCCAACACATCCCATCACCCCAAGAACACCATCCCCACAGTGAAACATGGTGGTGGCAGCATCATGCAGTGGGGATGTTTTTCAGCAGCAGGGACTGGGAAACTGAGTCGAGTTGAGGGAAAGATGGATGGTGCTAAATACAGGGATGTTCTTGAGCAAAACCTGTTTCAGTCTGCCTGTGATTTGAGACTGGGACGGAGGTTCACCTTCCAGCAGGACAATGACCCGAAGCATACTGCTAAAGCGACACTCGAGTGGTTTAAGGGGAAACATTTAAATGTGTTGGAATGGCCTAGTCAAAGCCCAGATCTCAATCCAATAGAGAATCTGTGGTCAGTCTTGAAGATTGCTGTTCACAAGCGGAAACCATCCAACATGAAAGAGCTGGAGCAGTTTTGCCTTGAGGAATGGGCAAAAATCCCAGTGGCAAGATGAGGCAAGCTCATAGAGACTTATCCAAAGCGACTTGCAGCTGTAATTGCCGTAAAAGGTGGCTCTACAAAGCACTGACTTTAGGGGGGTGAATAGTTATGCACGCAGAAGTTTTCTGTTATTTTGTCCTATTTGTTGTTTGCTTCACAACAACAACAAAAAATCACATCTTCAAAGCTGTAGGCATGTTCTGTGGATAAAATGATGCAAACCTTCAAACAATCCGTTCTAATTCCAGGTTGTGAGGCAACAAAACGTGAAAAATGCCAAGGGGGGTGAATACTTTTGCAAGGCACTGTATATATAACTGAACAAAGAGACAATGGTGAATGGAGACAAACGAACCGGCTCACCCGAAAGAGCCGAAATCCCCATCACTGGTGACGCTAAGTTCGCGTCCCTACTACAGCCAATAGTTTTCCAAGACTGCAGGGTTTGGTTGATTACCTTCCCCTCTTTGTTTCAGAGTTGGTACGATAACATAGATTATCGTTTACCCTACAATAACAATTATTAAGTCGAATATTAGTTTGGAGGTTTCTGTACAGTTAAATACTTTAGCTAGCAATGTTTAGCTACGTTGCTCAATCCCCGCCCACAACAAACAAAATAGAGTGGAGCGATAAGACGTGAAGTGACGATGCGAAATCCAGTGGAAACGCACTGTCAGGCAACTGACTGAATCGCCATGGCAGAGTCTATCAGGACCGGTGTTGTGCTAGTTACTGGAAATTTGTATTTAGTTACAGTTACTCGTTACCCTTTAAAAAAGTAACTAGTACGCCCTTAAAAACGTAATGCGTTACTAACGTTAGTAACTTTTGTGTCTCCTAATTTACTCAAACTCTGAAGTTTAGGCTTTATATATTTTATCCTACACTGCTAACTTGTGATCTCTCCATTCCCAGCTCAAAATAATATTCCCCCATTCAAAGCGGACGAAATATAATAATATAAGATTCACAAAGTGCTCAGAAATTAACGTTATTTAAGTTTAAAGTAACAATATATTTCCCGTACCGTTTGTGTCAAAGCCACCCTCCTGATCAGCCGAGCAAACAGTTAGTTTTATTCATGCTGCCCTTGCTGTGACTTTAGCTAGCCAGTATGCCAAGTTTACCTAGATAACAACTACAAGTAGCCTACAACCACTAAGGTCGAGCGCTTAGCAAACGTTCATTACCAGTTTAGTTACCACAGTTTCCTCCAGAACCAAAATGTATGAATTTAGAATACCAGAGGCACCCCTTAAAAAGTATTAATTAGTTATGAAACACACTAACATTAGCAAACCCTAAATAGCATGTGTGGTTCGCTGTAACCTTCTTCCTCACGCTAATGAAATAACTGTGAGGGGGCATAAGAAGGGAGGCTGTACATAACGGTGAATTCCCGAACTGCATGCAGAAATAAAAACAGGAATGTCACGTTTGAGCATAAACAGTAAAGAGTGACCAGGAGGCAAAAATAATACACATTTGTTGTCGATAAAATGCACAATATAGGGGAAAATAACAGCAACTAGTAATGGCCCCATTTACATTTTCAGTAACTGTAATTTAGATACTCAAATGTAAATAATAACGCGTTACTTTACTAGTTACCGCGAATAGTAGTGAAATTACGGTAACACCTTACTTTTTACTTTCTAACGCATTAGTCCCAACACTGATCAGGACTGCCAACACGTGAGAGTCACGCAAATGACCCTCCTCACATGTTCTCACACCACACCTCATGTAAATCACGCATTCACACATTTGCTTTTGGGAAGCATAAACTGCTATTGCAGACCATTGAGAGAAAAAAACTCTTGGAAAGGGTTTTTGGGAGAGTTGGTTTGGGAGAGGGGTGTGAGGAGATTTTTGGGAACGATGTGAATGGAGGGTCTTGCAAGATTTTCTTGTCTGTCATGTATTGTCAAATAAAATCACCTTTTCCAAGCCAAAAACATTGCCTCTGAATTCCTGCAAATATCGGGGTGAGTGTTATTTTAATTAGGGGCAAAATACGCTACAGAATCCCAGGAAAAGATCGGACACTGCTCTGTTTAATTTACTTCTGCAAAGCGGCAAGCCATGGGTGACTACTGATGTTAAGATAGAACTAGAGCTAGTGAAAAAACTTGCTCTTTTGACAGGTTCTTTGCTGTGTTAGAGGAGACCACAGCGTTATTAACAACTTTTGGCTATTTATGTGATGCATCGTCAGATACAGCACATACTGTTACCGGAAAGTCATATTATTATTATTATTATTATTATTATTATTATTATTATTATTATTAATAAGCCTATTTTAGCGCGCCGATCTATGCCCGCAGTTTTGACCCAATCGATTCCATTCCAGTGCCCACATGTCTTGGGTATTGCAGTCCGTTGAAATAACATACAGCTAACTGATCGGTTAACGTTTTATATTTTTTATTATTATTTTTAATTGGTTTTTGGCCCCATTGAAATGAATGGGGAGAGTTTTCACGGTCTTTTGCCGCCATCTAGCGTCGATGTTATGTAATTGCAAGTTGTTATGTTAAGCTATACTGACTGTCTTGGCTTGCAGCATTGGCTTGCAGCAATGACTGACTCCGTCTGGTTATTAAGTGATTGCCTCGTAAGACGCAATACTGTTATCCTTAAGTTTCGTAATTTTTATTATTATAATAATAATATTAGCCCCATTTTCCGGCACCAAAACACCTGCATTTCGCTTCCATTGCAACGCCAAAATGTCAGTTCGAATGCCACGGACTCAGTGTTAATTTTGACAAGCATTTTTCATTTTGTTTTCGTCTTCGTCCTTACTGAAAATTGTAGTTGCGTTTAAGTCAAATTTTGGTCATTTCATTTCGTTTCGTAATAGTTAAGATTTAGTCAGTGTTAGTAAGTTTTCGTTTTAGTCAAATCTTCGTCAATGTTTTAGTCCTGACTCCTAAGGGGATTTAACATAAATGGCTCTGGTTTATATGCACACTTCCACACATAATTAAGCAACCACTTGAACAGTAGGCTAAACGCGGCGGCCGGCCCACGCAACTAGAAGGCAGTGGTTGATGTTAACCGTAACTAGCTTATGCAATGCAGTCTAGCTAAACTGAATGAAGTTAGCAGCACCGCTCTGAGGTGAGTGTCACTGCTTCCAAAGCGAGAGCAGGTGATACGTAACGTTAAGTTTTCCTAATGCGATCGAATCAATCATATAGCCTAATATATATTTACCGTTACCTTGGCAGATTTGGAGCTCTCACAAGGTTACGCGTTAGCGTTTAAAAGTAAAACAATCAATGCCTTGAGACGGCAACCTCCATCCATCCATCCATCCATTAGCTATACCGCTTATCCTTGACAGGGTCACGGGGGGGCCAGAGCCTATCCCAGCCGACACAGGGCGAAAGGCGGGGTACACCCTGGACAGGTCGCCAGTCTATCACAGGGCCGACACATAGGGACAGACAACAACTCACACTCACACTCTCGAGCAATTTAGAGTTACCAATTAACCTGCATGTTTTTGGACTGTGGGAGGAAACCAGAGGAAACCCACGCAAACATGGGGAGAACATGCAAACTCCACACAGAAAGGCCCTTGGGCCAGGTGGGGATTGAACCCAGAACATTCTTGTTGTGAGGCAACAGTGCTAACCACTGAGCCACCGTGCTGAGACGGTAACTAGGTGGGCTTCCCTGTAGCACATGAAATACAACTGAAAATTGAGCCTACCCTCCAAATGGGCTACCTCAATTGAAATGTATGAGGTAGCCCATTTTGACAGGGAGAAATTACTGCTCATGCGCTACCCTTTTCTGAACTAAATGCATACTTTTTTAACACATCAAAGCATTGTCGGTGAAAGCCTGACCTTGTTGAAAATAAAATCAAACGGTAGTACTTCATCGTCATGTGTCCATTATATTATGATTTAGAGGCACTACCGATCTAGCGGCAATAAGCCCCCTTGTCAACAAACAGGGTTTGGACCGCAGTCCGCTTGTGCTGCAGGGGTAGGTTCTGCTCGCTAAGGCGGTCAGTCGAATAACCGCGATGCATCACATCGCATTTGCGCAGGGAAATGCATTTCTAGTTTATTTTAATTGAGGGATACTTGAGTAGGGGAGAGGGGGGCACAACCTAGCACATTTTGGTTTTGGATAGATTAATCATGTTTTTACACAACCAACTAACATATCTCTGCTACAAATTAAAACTTGAAGTTTGTATATTGGACGTACTGTTCTTGTACAATTGCGTTTGAATGCAATTAAATCAATGCAATTATATTCATAAACTATAGGTGGATACTGTTTATGGACATAGCTATGATAGATATCCACACATCTCTCCATCTCTCATCTATCCATCCATCTGTCATGGATGGAAATATCGATACATACTGTATATGGATAGATCTTTTTTAGATGCAGATTTTTTCTCTATATCCGTCTATTTCCCTCCATCTGGATATCTAGCTGTCTTCCTAGATCCACACGTCATTATAAATTAATATTAACAAGAGACAGTGTCCATCACTGAGAAATGTATTTTTGTCCACAACAACTCAATAAAACAGGTAACAGCCAATACCAGACAAAAATTATGGAATTAATAATTATCAATGCTTTGCAAAATTATCCAAGTCACGGCTTCCTAATGAACAATGTTCGATGCTATCCTTTTTGATGTCTCATTCTGTGAAAAAAAGAGTTGCAAGAATTAGTTGTTTTTATTTCATTATCAATGTACAATATAGGAGGCTTAATTGGAACACTGTGTTACAACTAACCCACCGTGTAGTTTTTCTCTACCTATCTAACACTTTCTGAGTGGGTTACATGTTTCAAAACTATGCTATGTTTTAGGCAACAAGAAGGTTATGAAGATAATATAAGGTTAGATTCGGTGACTTACACAAGCAGCTCAGTAATCAAAAAACAAGTACGATACTTTCATGCAGTGAAAACACTCTTTGTTCCAGATCTCCACAAAAACGCATCCAACCTCTAAAAATTTGCAGGAGACCGTCGGTTGGCAATGTGGTAAATTGACAGGAAGCACACCCTGCTCAACCCTGTGCAACTACGTTAAAAGTCCGTGTTACATTTAACCCCACGCTAGGATGTGCCCCGCGCACCCCTACATTACGTGTGCCATGACATATGGTCGTGCTGAAGGGTGGGTTAGTAAATTGTTGGGGGGTTTAATTAGTATTTCTTTGTATATTTAGAGAAAATGAGAGTGCCCATGACTGAGCCCTTTAGGGACCCCAATTTGAGATCTTGCTTGGTTTTGATATAGACCCTCTCCAAGCTATCTGCTACAATCGACCTGTCAGGTAGACAAAGTAGACAAGACATTTTATATGAGGTATTCCAAGCACTGTTTAGAATTAGACAGATTAGGATTACATTTAGGTTTCTTTGGGTCCGAGCCCATGTTGGCGTTGAGGGGAATGAAGAGATAGATGTGTTGGCAAAGAAAGCAATGAAGACCAATGTAATACACGTCAATGTCCCTATAAGTAAGGCACAGGCTAGGGGAATAATAAAATAACATTTAAAACAGAAATGGCAGGAGAGTTGGTGCATAACAGCACCAAGTCAAATTCCTTGTATGTGTTAATATACTTGCCAATAAAACTGATTCTGATAGATAAGTTAAAGGGAAGGCATAAGGTATATGTACCATATACAGAGGAAAGTGGGTGGAGGAAGAGCATCAGGGGGGCAAGTACGAGAGAGAAGATATATATATATATATACATGGCCGCCGCCGTCAGTATTGCCAGTATTGCCATGGCAATAGTACTTCTCAAACAAGTATTTCCTGGCAATACTACTTTTTCGCAGATCATATAGCGTTTATTTCATGTAGTATACCTCAGCAACCTTCAACAAAAATCAAATTTTATGTAAAGAATAAACTGATTGCATCTGCTGCGATATATAAACACATTCAAACTTTATCAATGAACACGATGCGGCTGTGGTGAGCGTGCACTTTGTTTTAATAGTTGCATTGTTCGTCTAGTCTCCAGCCAGGCCGCTACTACCAGAGACAGCGGGAAACAGCTCGGGACGTGACGGTCGTCACCAATGCTCAAGCTATACTTCACATGTTATTATTCTACACTGACTGTAAAACAAATCTTTAAATTTACAGTGAATTTTTTTTACAGTGTATTTTATAAGATGTTGCTTTGGAAACATAACAGTAATACATTAAAGCTAAAGGTTGTTGAATGTAATAGGCCTACAAACTCGTGAATAATCACATCCATCTAATTGTAAAGCACTTGTCAATTATGTAGAGCCGTGGCTACCATTGAGGACACCGAGGTCACGGTCTCGATATTTTTTCAAGTATTTTTTTATTTTCTCCCCGTACAATTTGCGCTGTTACACGCGAGGTCTAGCGGGCTCATTTAAGCTAGCGCGACTCTCCTATTGTCATCACATGAAACTACACAACCAAAGGGATTCATTGGCATCAGGCTTCTTAGACTAGCTTGTTAGCAAGCGGGCTAAATATTGCTCTGAAGTTAGGTTACATTTTGGCTAGAGAAAATGTAAGTTAGAAGGTTAACTCAGTAAGCTATCCAACACTAGTGTTTACTTTCTTCACTGGGGGATAGCGGTTGCAAGACAGGAGACAAAAAGAGAAGGAGAAAGCGAGTGAGAGGACGAATATAGACAGCAGGTATTTGTGACAGTGTTTCCTCTTGGGCAGTACCTGCTCTTTAAATATATTATAATTCTTGTTCAAATATAATAATAAATGCATTTCAAATGTAGGCCTATGTTAATTTAGGATTTGCTGCCTATACAGGGTGTATAAACTATTGGAAACACCAGTTTTCCATTAACATTAATCATGCTATTTATTAACGAATGAAAATGCTGCTATTGTATCTGATGTTGATGATGACACGTTTCTAAATTATACAATCTCCATATATTTAACTGAAAAGGTTTTTCTTATTTAAAATTTAAAAAGAAGAGAGGAGAGTGAGAGAGCAGGTTATTCCAAGAAGAGAGAGACAAGAGGAGAAGATAGCAGAAAGGGAAAAACAGAGTCTAGTGAAGAAATAGACTATAGTAATGAGTTTTTGAACACTTGTCAGGCCAGCCCTGAAAGATAGCCAAACCTGAAAGATACTCTGCTCAATTTGTGCGAATTGTAACAACAAGCTTGTTTGGAGGGTGACGCTGTAAGCAGGAATTTTACCTAGGAGTGTGCATTTACTCCTTGCAAAAACTCTCCTGATTGGTTGGGGATAGGTGGGCATCCCTAGATTTTTTAAAAGCTGAATACAGGTCCCACCACGCTCATAAATAGCGCACCTTCTCTCTGAGCATTTGGTTTAATGATATCCTCCATAAGGTATGTAAAAAAACAAAGAAAATTGTAAAAATTCAAACTTACATACTTCACCTTTAATGGGGGTACATGCTTCTTGGCCACCGCCCAGTGATATTATTCATAATTATATTAATTCATTTTAGTTATTCACACATGTTTCACATTTAAACATACAATAACATAACAGCACAGTACAAAATAGGAAGCTTCATGAGTTCTTTATCTAATGCATACACCATATTATAGTGATTGGTGATAAAGTTTGGCAATACTACTTTTACACTGGTGATGGCACCTCTGTATATATATATATATATATATATATATATATTTTTTTTTTTTTATGGCTTTTTTGCTTTATTCGACAGTACAATGGAGAGATACACAGGAATGACATGCAGCAGTTGGCCACAGGCTGGAATCGAACAAGGGCCTCTGCGGTAAGCACTGGCCTTCAGTGGTACATGCTCATTGCCTGAGCTACCAGGGCGCCCGAGGAAACACAGTGTTAAACATACTAAACTTGGGACATACAGAAACAGGACTAAATTCAGTATTGCATAACATATTGATACAGGCTGCATGGAGATGGAAAATTGTGTCATTGAGACAGAGACAGTGAAGCATGTTTTAAGCAAGTGTCAATTATATGAGTGAAAAAAGAGAGGTACAGAGAAAATGTAATAAATAGCAATCAAGGAATTCAATGCAGGGACAATGCTTAATAATTCAGTGGGGGGTGTAAGGTATAGGTTTTTAACAGGTTCCTAACTGAGTCAAATAACCCAAAAGTATCTAAGTTGCAGCCAAGATAAGTACTGTTCAAATTCTCCAAGTGCTAAGGAAAGGTGCTTCAATGCTTCCCAACTTGTGTACTTAGCATAGGATACGCTGGACCATCCTTTACGAAAGGAAAGTAGAAAATGCTGCCCCACAACTCCTTGCGGCACACTTTAAAGCATGCATCCTTCGGCTGTTCACGAAAACATAGGAACGTAATGGCTGACAAAGTATCACGCAGGTCCACATGTAAGTTACCGTTACTGATTATGCTAAGCATTTTCCATCTTATTCCCTAGTTTGCTAATATGCTTATGTTTGGCACTTCAAAAACATGTTCAACTCTTAGGCGACCTATAAACGTTAGACACATTACGCTACTGTTGTAAATTACCAAAGGAAAGCTCACGTTGAACCTATTAGCCTAGTAATTGCATTAGTAATATTTTTCCACTAGAGCGTTGTTGTCTGGCCAGCCTTTACAATTAATATTGATATCTATATTACTGAAGTCACAGATGCAGAATCCCTTGCCCTAATAAAGGCAAGGGTGAAGCTTGAGTCTCTCTTCAGTGGGAAGAGAAATTATGCCAAAACAAGCTGGGAGTAAGTTGCTTACATTTGTGGGTCCCCCAAGTATCTTTGGGGTCATTTTGACCCCTTTCAATGTTCAACGTCCCTATGATTTACTGAAGTTTTTTGCTTCACTTTTTTTAGTGAGCATGATATATAGGTAGTCAACAAATACATATCTCACATAATATTGGGCACAATGTCAAATTACTGACACATTTATGGGAGCTTTAAATTGCAGGGGTCAAATTGACCTCAAAGATAACGGATTTAAGTAAGCTTGAGGAAAACAGGAGGCTTACAACGTTCGTATCATAACTGGCAAATCTCATTCGGATTTACAAGAAGGTGGTGAAGGAAATGGGGCTGGAGGGGCAGGTGACAGGCATCCAGGCCCGCAAAAAACGGGACAACTTAAAAACCAAATACACGGTAAAGCAAATTATTTGGATGGGCACTGTGGTGGGCTAGTGCTTGTGGCTATTATGCTGTACAAGTAAAAAGCTTTACGCTGGCTACCCCAGCCCTCTATAATTACATGTATTGTGCTTATTAATTACTGATCTACACATGTGAAACTTTTGAACATTTAAGGCACAAACTATACAACACAAAAGCAATGCGTTAGAGATCCATTATTGGTCATTGTGCAGTCTGCCCCAACTTCTGCCCTTTCAGTAACATTCTGTTATCCATGATGTTAATAGGAGTTGAAGAATCATCCAACTGGGACAGGAACGGATGCTGGTGAGGCAACCGCAGTTACCTGGCCATGGTATGATGCCATGCATGAGGCACTTGGGGAAAGGCTGTCAATTCAGCCTCCCACACTCGTTGCCTCATGCTCAGGGTCAAGCCATAGCCAGGCTACTGCTGAAGTCTCAGCACCCTCAAACATGTCGCTCCTGCCGGGCACAGACAGTTAGGATGAGCCAATGCCCTCCACCTCCTCCCAGCCACCCACTAAAGGCAAAAGAGAGGTGGGAGGCAGGGGCGAAATGCTGGCCTTCCTGAAAGAGCAGGCTGCCAAAGATGAAGCCAGGGAGGCTGTTCTTTTGGAACAGGAGAGATTTCGGTCTCTTTTTTCCGAATTTGTTAAGAAATAAAATAAGTGGATTCTTGTGTTTACTGAAAGTCAAATGGAAAGCTTTTCAGTTGCTGGATGAATGCAATAGTATTGAGAAACACATTGCTTCAATACAAACAAAACCTAGGCCACCTAGCCCACCTGTCCCCATCCACTGCCTTTCCACTGGTTTCAGGGAAAGTTCATGATTTTATAGTTCATTAGCCAGCCGATGTTATTTTCAGCTTTCACAAAAAGGTCCCTTGAAATGAATTAGCAGTAAAATTACATTTAATTTGTTTAACGTGCCAACAAAAATTACATTGACAGAAATGTTACTTGAATCACTGGCTTTGGTGTCAACATGTAATAGTTGGGATGTTGCAGAGGTGCGGGACACTATTTTGGTGCTGCCAGGCTGTCCCTCTGATGCTGCCCTCCTTGCACAGGTGCCGGCGGCAGCATGGGATCGTCTTCCTCAGCCAGCTGCAGGATTTCCCCAGCAGTGATGCAGATATTGTGCAGCACTGCGCACATTGCAACAACCTTAAGGGAAAAGGTGTGATGCACTTCCAGGGATTTGAAAAAGATCCCTCGCCACCGTGCCTTCATCATGCCAAAGGCCCTCTGTGATGGATCGGGCTCTGGCATGGTGAGCGTTGAAGCGCGCCTCCACTCTTCCCCTCACTGGTATGGGGTAATTAGCTTGCCTGGTGCACTCAGACATGGGTATCCTCCATCCCCTGTGATGAAGTAGCCGTCTAGTGGGTAACAGCCCCTGAGAAACACTGGACTATTTCTAAGCACCCTGGTGTCATGGACCAAACCAGGGTAGCCTACAAATATGTCCAGAAATTTGCGAGTGCTGTCAGATTGCCTGGAGCTTGACAGAGTGGAAGAGTTCTGTTTAGGTAATCTTGAGCATGTGGACCATGGGGAGCCCTGGTGCGGACGTGGCATCCATCAATGGCTCCCACACAGTGGCTGACGGCTGGGCTGTTGGCAAGGTGTTGAGCAAGGTGTTGGCAAGCCATGGCCAACTTCAGCGCACTGTGCCAGTGTTGGGAAAAGTACCACTGTGTTCAGGAGAGACAGGATCTCTTCGCACATCCGATGGACAATGTCAAACACCGTTGTCTTTGGCACATCGAACACCCGGGAGACAACGGTAGACAATCTGTGTGCCAGCCAGTAGACCACCAGGAGGACCTCCATATAATGCACCCAGCTATGCTACCTAGTCCTCCGGAGAAGGACCATCAGGGCCTCAATAGATGGCCTAGACAAGCGGAGTCTAATTGCAGGTCTTTAGAAGGATCTAAATACAGCTGAAGTACAGGAACATGGGTGTTGGGGATAGCTTAGATTTTGCTTTGCTCCTGTAAAGAAAAAAAAAGAAAAAAAAAGTAAAATTTAAATATGTAACGAAGGATGTTTTGCCCTGTCTTGTTTCCAGTTTCAATACATGTTGATGCAATATTGTTGTAAGGCATAACATATTGGCTATATTGTACACAAGAACATATTATATATGCAGGAACCATTTCAGTGATGCTTTGATGGTCCGTTCAAAGTTAGCATGCTTTGTGCTTTCTGTTCAAAATCAATATCAGCATCCTCTTACCATTTGTGAACACAATGCCATGAGTCTTCGCAATCGTGCCCTCCTCCTCTGAATGCATCTGCGTTTTTTCTGCAAGGTGAGCCACAGCAGCAACAAGCACCATATCTCCCATTTTTACTCCATACTCCCCAGCTGCTCATTTGAAGATAGGCTCGTCAGGATATATACTTGTCAGCTGGGTGGATGGGTTAATGTCCATTCATTTGGTGCAGTAGTGATGGGTCCTTAATTATCTGATAGTAATATATTTGTGGGATCAACTACCTTGTCACATTACAACTAAAAAGCACAATCATGTCAACATTTCAAGGTGTTAAATGAGTCGTGTGCTGGTTCTTAAGCATTTTCCTCTGCATAGGCTTATAATCAGATCAGAATCAGCATGTTAAAGGTGCAGTATGTAAGTTTGAATTTCTAGCTATAAATTATTATTATTATTATTTTTTTACGTTTATTGCATACCTCCTGGAGGATATCATTATACCAAATGCTCAGAGAGAAGGTGCGCTATATATGAGCGCCCGGGGCCCTGTATTAAGCTTTTTTTTAATCTAGGGATGCCCGCCTATCCCCAACCAATCAGGAGAGCTTTTGTAAGGAGTATGGGCTACCTGCCTGTCAATCACCTCACGTGCACACTCCTAGGTAAAATACCTGCATACAGCATCACCCTCCAAACAAACTTGTCACAATTCGCTTCGCAGACAAAAGTAGCAGCGGTGTGAACTAGTAGTTGCAAGGCGGCTGAAGTCGTTGCATGTCGTTGCAAAAGCCTTGTCAAAGGATTAGGAAGTATTGCGCCAGATTTATGTCAAAAAGGCATTTTGCGTTTACATGCATATGTTGGATTTGTTGCCTATACGTATAGTAGCTATGGTGCCAATCGCAGCTAAATAAAAACGATTGTCATGCACTAGCCCATACTAATAGGGGAAAGGGGAATAAAATTATTAAATTGTTTTTGTTAACGTTAGCTAATTGTGTGACGTTACTATGGAAACGGTCATTTGTGTCCGCTCGTTGCTTTGGTGTGAACCACTCAGTTTTAGAGCATTTACGATCAGACGTTTGGGATTTTTTTGTTTCTCACCTCGGAATAACTGATCAGGCATCGCTTTATGCATTGTTGGTGAGAACCAAAAATATGCACAACATACACATGATTTGTGAAACACTGCCTTGCTCAGGCTCATAAAGTCAAGTCAGAGCACGCACGGGAATGTGTGGGATGGACCATTGAGAGGGATAGGAGGGACCAAAGACTCAGAAGGTTGGCCTTTTTGAGTGTTAAATTCTTTCCATTTTCCCCCCAATTCTCTAGAACCACATACTGCACCTTTAACCATACAACTGAAGTCTGTCTTCCCAGTAAAAAGGTTTATGGAATGTTTTTGCCCAGGTTAGGTTTTTATTTCTGTGTTTGTAAATTACACTGTATGATATGTCCCTTGAAGATTTGTGGGCCAAACATGTTATACATATCTTTTATCTTTATTAACTAAATTTCAATGTTATGTCATACAATGATATTGATTGGGATTGATGGCGATAAATATGAGTTGAAAGGGGGTGATGTGAGCAACCCTCGTCAGTGTGACATCTATTTCGTTTAATTTTATTGACAGGTAGCCAACAATCCTTTTTTAAAACAAATTCCAGCCTTGGAAATTAAGTAATATTTCTATCTCTGTCTTGTCCTCGTTTATATAGGCTATAAAAAAACACAGTTCCAACGCACAGGGCGAAGCTGATGCGCTTTCTGTAGTCCATCTTCGGGATATTGTACTTTCACCACGGAAGACCCACGTCAATGAAAACCGCCGTCGCATAATTACGTAGCCTAGTATAAGTGTAGTCGGATTCCTTTAGCAACGCCATTGTCTTTTCCTAAGTCCTTATGAGTTCTCCTTTATATCTGTCCTTAACTTCATGACGTTTTCCCTCGGGGTTAAGGAAAATTACATACTAGAGAAAGTCATTAGGACGTATTTCATTGAAGAATTCGGATCCAGCCAGGGTTTGAAAGGAGGATTTAGCTTTACCTTTCCGATCCACACTCCAGCTCAGTAGATGGCAGTAATGCTGCAGAAGTTGATTACCAACCGCCAATAATAATTCTAAGCAAAAGAAGTAGAAGGAAAACGTACACTTCCTTTTGATAATCCAAATCAACAACGTGGGACTACTTGAGAGAGTAACAAGTTATGTGACATTTGTCCAGCTACTCATCTAAAATGCAGATATCTAGTGTGAACGACATAAAGATTTATAATTTAAGCCATGGAAAGTCTCTTCCAGAGGTAGGTCTTAAATAACCATGATCAAGCCTAAGCCTCTAACGTTACTCATTGTACATGCTAAGTTTATATCACTGACTTTGTAAACGGGGAGTTGGACATGCATCATCATTAATATAGCAATACAAATTATAATATTATTTACATGTATAGCAATTAACCCACTTACAAAGTGCCTTAATAAAGAATGGTAAAAACAAATTATATACAAGACGATTAAATAATACATGAAATCATAGGTTAAACAATTTTAAGTTATTATTTAAAATAATAAGAATATGTATGCCATGGTTTTACCTAGCCTATGTATATGGTTTCATGTAGTAATTGTCTTAACGTTGGACAACCCAAATTTGTGGTAAATTAAGGTTAGCCTTACTACTTGTACATCTATTTATTTTGTGGAGTACTCCAAATCGTGTTCAGTATTTTTTATCCTTGCAATTTTTAATTGCGAAACACTGTTTGCACCTCTGATTTTTCATACATCCCATATACAGTGCTGTGAAAAAGTATTTGCCCCCTTACAAATTTCTTCTGTTTTTGCTTTTTTGGTCACACTTACATTTTTCAGATCATCAAACAAATATTTATATCAGACAAAGACAACCTGAGGGAATACAAAATGCAGTTTCTAAATGATGATTTCATTTATTAAGGGAAAAAAAGCTATCCAAACCAACCTGGCCATATGTGAAAAAGTAATTGCCCCCTAAACCTAATAACTGGTTGTGCCACCCTTGGCGGCAACAACTGCAATCAAGCGTTTGTGATAACTGGCAATGAGTCTTTCACATCGCTGTGGAGGAATTTTGGCCCATTCTTCTTTGCAGAATTGTTTTAATTCAGCCACATTGGAGGGTTTGAGCATGAACGGCCTGTTTAAGGTCATGCCACAGCATCTCAATCGGATTTTAAGTCCGGACTTTGACTAGGCCACTCCAAAACCTTCATTTTGTTTTTTTTGAGCCATTCAGAGGTGGACTTGCTGGTGTGCTTCGGATCACTGTCCTGCTGCATAACCCAAGTGCGCTTGAGCTTAAGGTCACGAACTGATGGCTGGACATTCTCCTTCAGGATTTTCTGGTAGAGAGCAGAATTCGTGGTTCCATCAATTACGGCAAGTCGCCCAGGTTCTGAAGCAGCAAAGCAGCCCCAGACCGTCACACTACCACCACCATGTTTGACTGTCGGTATGATGTTCTTTTTCTGAAATGCTGTGTTAGTTTTACGCCGGATGTAACTGGGCACACACCTTCCAAAAAGTTAAACTTTTGTCTCGTCAGTCCACAGAATATTTTCCCAAGTCTTGGGGATCATCAAGATTTTTTTTGGCAAATGTGAGACGGGCCTTTGAGTTCTTTTTGGTCAGCAGTGGTTTTCGCCTTGGAACTCTCCCATGGAAACCATGTTTGCCCAGTCTCTTTCTTATTGTTGAATCATGAACACTGACCTTAACTGAGGCAAGTGAGGCCTGCGGTGCTTTAGATGTTGTTCTGGGTTCTTTTGTGACCTCCTGGATGAGTCGTCGATGCGCTCTTGGAGTAATTTTGGTAGGCCGGCCACTCCTGGGAAGGTTCACCACTGTTCCATGTTTTCTCCATTTGTGGATAATGGCTCTCACTGTGGTTCGCTGGAGTCCCGAAGCCTTAGAAATGGCTTTGTAACCCTTTCCAGACTGATAGATGTCAATGACTTTGTTTCTCATCTGTTCTTGAATTTCTTCAGATCGGGGCATGATGTGTTGTTGCTTTTTGAGATCTTTTAGCCTACTTCATGTTGTCAGACAGGTTCTATTTAAGTGATTTCTTGATTCTACAGTTCTGGCAGTAATCAGGCCTGGGTGTGGCTAGTGAAATTGAACTCAGCTTTCCAAAAAATTTGGTTAATCACAGTTAATTCATGATTTAAGAAGGGGGGGCAATTACTTTTTCACATAGGGCCAGGTTGGTTTGGATAGCTTTTTTCCCTTAATAAATGAAATCATCATTTAAAAACAGCTCTTTGTATTTACTCAGGTTATCTTTGTCTGATGTTAAAATTTGTTTGATAATCTGAAACATTTAAATGTGACAAATGTGCAAAAACAATTTAGTATCAAAACAAGTATCTGTAAGGGGGCAAATACTTTTTCACAGCACTGTATTGATACATTTAATATAACTCTTAAAGTCAACAGCATACTGTCCTCCGAAAGTCTATATCTGACCTCTTCTATAAATTAAGCCACATCAGCTAGTTAGTAGGGTTGTGCCGATTTACGGTTTAACGGTAAACCCCGGTGTGTAAAAATGTAAACTGTAAAATGCAAAAAAAGTGCAGTTTACGTAGGCAGGACAAACGTGTTTTCATTTTTTTTTTATCAAGTGATTAAACAGTGAATGCTCCAAATTTGTGTTACTTGCTAAACGTTTATTAACAAATTCATACATTTTCAGTTGATCTAAAAGTGACAGTTTCAGTGTCGAAAAAAGGTTTTTAATTTTACCGAGTTGATACTTCGGTGTAGCCAAGCGGTGTCTTCAAAAAGCTCAAACCTCCTATGGCCAACTTTGACATTAGTTTACTTCTTTGTCTGGGAAAAGTAATGTATATGTTGCTACAGATACTTTGAAAAACTCACTGCCTTTACAGTTACATGGTCGTTTACCTAAATTAAGGCTAAAATATTAAAAACGTGTATGCTGAAAACCGCAAACGTGTCAAATAACTCAGCTTTTTTATGACGCGGCCCAAGGCTACAAAAATTCTACGGCTCCGAACGACAGATGGCCAAGGTACTGCTTGCAATTGCATTTGTACACGCATAATCAGTGCCAGATAATCCCCGGGTCGAAAACACATTTCAAAACATCTCAGTAAAATGTAGGTCCCATTGCAAGATCATTGCTCAGTATTATTTGTACATATTTGCTTATTTAACCTATAAAGCAGTGATGAACAGGCATATTCTCTCGTTGAAATACTATGGTTTTCCCTGCCTCCCCCCACAGTTCTCGCCCAATCGATCTTGCAAAAGTCAAAGCTCTCTGCCCAACAAACTTCTATAATTTATGATGATGATCTGGATCTTTTAGCTATGTAATTCCACACGACTTTTGGAAGTAGGCTAGCTGATCTGCTCATTTCTGCAGTCTGCTCTGCAAGCTTAAAATAGACAATAAATTGACCAATAAATACATCTTGTTTTCTTAACGCACTGATTTTTCATGCATGCTTAAATAGCATCTGTGGTCACAAATACTGCATGCATGCCACTCACAATCTTTAAAGAAACCAAGGCTTCGGTAGACATAACAAACAGAACATGAAAGGAAAGGTCCAACTTTTCTCATGACAATTGATAGGATCTCTTATCATGCACATTAAGTTCTTTATTAGCAGAAGTATTTTAAATGAAACTTTTTTCAAATCCGCTAGGTACATTAATATAGCCTTAACAAATGAATTACCTTGATACTTAAAATGACCCCGCAACATGAATGTCGCATCATTTCAATTTCTACTGAAATAATCAACAGTTAATATTTTCCTGGACATGCTGTTAGGTCATAACTAAATTCTGAAAAACCAATGAACACATACACTGAGATTATGTCTCTCTATATTGTTTTCCCGTCGCAAACCAAATGAAATTGGTCAGAAAGTGGAGAAAGATATCGCGCTAACCGCTGTCCGGGCACAAGTGAAGTACTTCAAAGCATTTTCTATTGTTTATTTATTTGCATTGTTTCTTTTTTTTAAGCCTTTTTTTGTCTCATAGTCAGGACAGTAGGCATAGCATAGCCTACTCTACTCAAGGCTATGTTTTCTAGTAACAGTAGTGCTACTTGTAGTCCTGGGTCAAGACAGCCGGAAACGGAAAACCGGCAAGCGGAAGTAGTCATCTGTCATGTCAGCGCCCATAGGCTTCTGAAGAAACAGGTTAATATTCTCTGAACTCAAATCAGAAATGAACAAGTAGGCTGTACAATCACAAATGTTCGCTTTCTCTTGCGAAGTTACCTGCCTGGTAACTTTTCCTGTGAGTTACTACAGTTGAGCTGCAGTAGTTTACTTCCCAATGCAGCAGGGGAACATTTGACTGTCCTTTTTATCTCGTTTGGACGTGTTGTAAATTTGCGCGTATATGTTTATTTTTATTATTATATAAATAGGCATAGGCCTATTAAAAACAGTATTGTTTGTTTAAAATACGTGAAGGCTACATGCCAGTGTTCTTTTTTGTAATGTTAATTGTTGTTTCTTTTTATTTATTGTAGGCTACATGGCACTGTTGTTTTTTGCAATGTTTTTAAAAAAGGAGTGTATGTTGAAGTACATGGGATTTATTGTTTTGTTTTACACCATTGTATCGAATTGGGTATCGAAAATTGTGGAATTTCACTGGTATTGGTATCGATCAGTACATTTCTGGTATTGTGACATCCCGAATACAAAGCTTTATGATCCATAATGTGTCTTGTTTTTCCCAGAACTGCCACTCTCTTTATTTTCTACTTTATTTTATTCACACTCACCCAGAAATGTATTTTTATATACTCTTGCATATCATGACAACTTTGATTAGGACGCATGTTATTGTGGAAAAATGTATTACACTTTTTTACCAGATCACCACCAGTGTGCTCGCCGGACTACAAACGAGACATTTCAGGCAGTTCAGGAGCAGTGTTTTCTGTGAGAGAGAGTTGCTCCCTTTGGCGTGGACTATGGGCTTTGTAACATTTCAGACCTTTTACATGCACAAAAAGCTATGTAAAATACTAAGGAAAGGGAAAAAACCCATAAAGCATAAAAAGTCCCCTTTAATTGGTCTTATGTTCCGAAACAAAAGCAAATTTTTTTATTATGTCGTGGCTACAGCAGTATTGGCATTGCTGATATTACGTTAGCATAAACAAAAGATAACCATTAGGAGCTAACCGTAAACGTTCAACTTTGTTATAATCGCAAAGAACTTACTCGTTGGCAAAATGATAACGTCGCTGGTAACTTTGAACAAGTAGTCCAAGAGCCCGAATGTCAACGTTATACAAGTGTAATTTGGAATTGGAATACGGCAATTTTCGCCAAATTAGCAGGTAGCTAGCAGCAGACCGGTGGCCAGTGTTTGTTTAGTGTTGATGGTAGGTTGAATTATGGGTTGAATAGAAGGAAGCAGTGGGCAGAGTATAGCTCGAGCCTATGTGTGTTATGGCCCTTCAGCTATAGAGCTGATCTAGGGCGCTGAAGGACTTAACACTTTCCAGAGTATATGTGGTGGAGGTGAAATGTGGACACAGATGCACAAACCAGGTTGTAAAATGAATATGTATTTATTAACAGGGACGACACAAAAGGTATACCACGGCTACATGAACGGTGCCAAATCAAAGAAACAAACAAAAGAGCCAAGCTGCTTATCACAAGCTTGCTATCAAAAATTACATGGGGTGGCACCGCTCCTAAACTAATGATTCTGAACAGAGATTACTCGAAGTGATGCAAATGTAAACTCTCGGGTATTTAAATTAGCCGCACTCCGGGACAAAATAAAACACAGTACAGCGTACTGGCGAAACAGGGTTCAGAATTATATCAAAGGGGAAACGAACAAACAGATACCGAGTTAGCGACTCATGCTAACAAACTAACAAATACACAGATGACACACTGGGATAAACTCACTAACAAACGAACAGAACACAGAACACCAAAAGGATAAACCTTATCTAATTGAGAGCGAGCACTTCACCAACACATACAGAATCTGAATCTAGCTCGCTCTCAATTAGATAGAAGACTCAACACTCGCTACTCAACACCATCGCTGTCCTCATCATGAGGAACACTATCTAAGCTTGAGAGTAGCATTACCGGTATTTTAGACTCAGCAGCAGGCTCAGCTGCATCATCGTTGACCTCTGGCTCAACTTGTCCTCTGACATGGTAATGTTTCAGCCGATTTACGTGACAAACTCTGGAATGTCGCTGCCTGTCGGGGGTAGCAATTACATAGTCGGTTTCACTCAGTTTTTTCTTGATGACGTAAGGTCCAGAGAACCGTGCAGAGAGTGAGGAACCGGGGACAGGTAACAACACTAGCACTTTCTCCCCTGGGTGGAAACCACAGGAAACAGTGGTCCAATTGAACCGTCGTTTCATTCTGTCCTGGGAAGAGGACAGAGATTCTCTAGTGAAGAAACAGGCCTCATGCAAATGAGCACAGAAAGTGTTTACATAAATTAACACATACATCTTTTCGGTGTTGGGTGACTGTGGTTAGCTGCCAGTAACTGATCCTTAAACTCTAAAAGGGCCACGGACTGCGTGACCGAACACAAGAAAGCCGGACTAAACCTGAGATTCCTGCATGATCTCTCTCACAGCGAACAACGCGAATGGAACACCCTCATCCCACTGCTTGCCGGTCTCTATTTGAGGATCACAACCTTGAGGGTTTGGTGCCACCGCTCCAGCGCACCATGATTCTCTGGGTGATAAGCACTAGATATAAGATGGCTGATAGACAGGGTCTTCATCACTTGCGCAAACATGTTAGACGTGAAGTTAGAGCCCTGGTCTGTCTGTACAATTTTTGTAGACCACAAGGGGAAAACAACTTTACTAAGGCTTTAATCACCGCCTGTGTGGTTATTTTTCTGAGCGGAATCGCCTCAGGATAACGAGTCGCCATGCACATAATTGTTAGTAAATATTCATTACCACATTTGGATCTAGGTAAGGGCCCAACATAATCTACCAGGACGTGCTCGAAGGGTTCCCCCATAACGGGTATAGGACATAGGGGAGCAGGAGGAACAGTTTGGTTAGGCTTTCCGGCAACCTGCCATGTGTGGCAGGTACGGCAGTAATCTACCACATCTCTCTTCAACCCTGGCCAGAAGAAATGCCTAAGCACTCGGTTGTAGGTTTTCTGCATACTTAAGTGACCAGACCATAGACTATCATGAGCGAGGCACAGTATTCTCTGGCGGTATGCTACCGAAATTGCAATCTGAGTTACCACACTCAACTCGTGCCCTGCACGAGTGCGAGAGACCCATTTCCTCATTAAGATCGCATTCTCTACAAAATACATCACATCGGATACCGTGAGTCCCCAAGCAGCAGCAGCAAAATATTTCTCTAGGGTCGGGTCACATTTTTGTGCCGCCCTCAGCTGTTCGTGGGTCATAGGTAAATGGTGATACTCATCCTCACTGCTAGGTTTCTCTTTGGTCTGGAGAATGTCTGCATCACTCAACGCAGGTGACTGCATCGTCTGTGAGAAGAATAAGAGCTAGAAGGGAGCTCAGAAAGGTGAACAACTTCCCCCTGTTTCCGTGCCTGGGCACGCGTCACCACACAGGCCGGGAAGACGTGGGGGAAACCCTGCACCAAGTCGGGAGCCGGAGTCTCCGGTTGCTCTAGCAATTCTAAGAGGGACCACTCTGCTGCCTGCCAAAGCGTTCCCCAAGATGAACGTCACCCCTCCCACACGGGTAATGTAGGTTGTACATCGACCTTGAACACTCCACTGACTAAGTTACATTCGAAACGAAGGGTATGCAGAGGCACATGCAAATACATAACATTAACATCAACGCTAGATGGTGGTATATGCCCGTGAAATCTCTCCCAGTCAAAACCCTCTCCCCATTCATTGTCAATGGGACCAAAAACCGATTAAAATAATAATGAACAAATATAACACGTGAACCGATCACTTAGCTGTATGTAAGCGCAATAGACTGCAATACGCAAGACATGTGGGTACTAGAATGGAATCGATTGTGTCAAAACTGCAGGCGTATTTAAGATGCCAAAAATAGGCCTAATAATAATACCTATAAATGCATTTCCACGAGAAAATCCGGATGTGATCAGTGACCAGGCAGTGCGGGTGGCCAGCCCCCTAAAATAACCCCTGCAGCACTACTACGTCCTCGTGTGTTGGTGGACAGCGCTGAACTGAACTCAAGTGTAAACGCCCTCTTGGGGCCAGTTGCAACATCTGACTGCTTCCATTCATATAAATCTTGTGAACTATATGTCACATATAGTCATCTTTAAATTTTCTGGGAAATTAGAAGACAGATACAAGTTTAATATACAGATTGGCTGGTCTATGTCAATTAGTCTGTGAGTAACAGAGAAATGCAAAAAGTGTTGCAACCGTTCCCAGTCTCCCCTACTTCCTCGTGTTAGCTCAACCTTCGTTTTAAGGCTTCTGGCGATCGTATCACAAGTGGACAGTGCTGCAGACACAAAATCAGCAGTAGTCTATTGCCTTAAGTGTTAATGCTTGTTCAATACTGATTATTTTACCTTTGTATTGTTGGATTTGGTCATTTCAATCGCGCTACGGAAACAAATAAAGGAGCTAGTGTTGCAGCAAGCAATTTTTTATGGTACCTTTAAGAGTATAATTGTTAGCTACGGTGCCATTAAGAGTATAACAGTTAGCTACACACACTTCAGCTGGCTAACGTCCACTTAAACACATAGAATTCACATGCAGTAAGCAGCAGTATTTTGGCGTTGCAATGAAAGCGAAATGCTCAAAACTGCAACCCTAGAAACCTTTAGTAGCACACACGGGTGGACACAGGGTTGTAGTAAGCGTGTCACGCGGGGGAACGTCGTTCCCTCACTTCTTTGAGCATGAAATTAAAATTTTTGATCATTTGAATTTTTTTTGCTATTTTAAAATGTAAACAACGTTTTGCCAATGGTAACAACAAGTGTACACATCAAGCAAACCTCTCCAATAATGTCTTCTTTGTCAGAAAATTACAAAGTGTGTTCAGTGGTTGTTGATTTCAAACTCATATTTATCAAGCATTACATCATATTGAGTTCTTGGTTTGTGCCCCGAGTGCCGCATGTGGCATTCTTTGTGATGACGTCATAAATTAGCATTCCGCCACTAAATAAATCCCCACTACACCACTGGGTGGACAGTTCAGTCCAAAAAAATACCTAATTTCCTTTTTGGGGGAGTGGCATAAGCTAACCAACTACTACACCATATTACAGTAAATAAAACATGATTTACTGTACATGATTTTTTTTCTGGCATTATTACCATGTCAACCTTAGCATTGATAAGAAACTATGAGTTAGGCAACTGCAAGGGAAATTCAACATAAAAAGCTACACCATTGTCAACTTATTTATTCAAGTATTTATTTATGTCAATGTAATACTGTGTTTCTTTGAAAGCGACGCCCCTGCAGCTAATGTTTAAGTTAGGTTCTGTAATCTTAACTATAGTATAGGTTACATAACGTAAACAATTTCAACGGTGTCTATCTAAAATATATTCTTATTTTACAACTTGTAGTTATGGCAAAAGTTAGTATTTAACGTTAATTAATATTAACTAATTTATACGTTTAAGGGCGACTCGTTAACAGGCTTATTTGGTTTTTGTGATGGGACCTTTCGCATGGATATTCGCAGCTTGTAAATGTTATAATTGACAACACAGGCCCAAAAAGCACTTTCTCGTCAATGTTGAAGCGGCAGTTGGAGCAGTGCATTATTATGTGTACTTGTAACTTTGTTTTAGATTGTAGTGTTTCGTTTTAAATTAATGGATACCAGCGCAACCCACTACGTCAGACACATCACCTAATTATGTCCCCACCAATGTCTAAACTAAACCTACGCCCCTGGGCCACCTCCTAAGCACTTTGAATATGGGAGATCTCTTGAAATCTTTTATGAAAAGCCATGAAAGATTACGTGCGCTGACAAAACATGTCAATTGTGTCATTGAGAGTGTATACATTGAGAGTGAATAAAATGTTGAACATCAAAATACACTAATGTATATTATTTCATGTGTTTACACACACACACCAAAAAACGTTCGACAATATCATTTTTATGTCTAACATCAATTTGTCTTGCAGTGGCTTTCGGATCGTAAGAAGCGGGCGTTACAAAAGCAAGATGTCGGTGAGTTTCATTCAGTAATGTTTCCCTCAACACGCTAGTTTTACTGATCAAAGATTGGGTGTTGGTAAGGTAGGTCAGTGTTAGCTTGTAGACAAAGCTATGAATTAAAAGTCCTAATTTGACTGTTCAGAGCTGAAGGAAACTCATTTATTGGGAACTCCACTAGTTGCTATAGTAAGTTTATTAAGCTACGTCCCTACTACTACTTATATAGTCCCTCAGAAACTGTCTGAAACAAGTTCATGCAATGGTGTCTTGACCAATTGCCAACTGATATAATTAGACGCTCTTATGAAGCTGAATCGGACCACAACTAATAAGTGATCAGGAATTAGTAGGTATAGGAATTGCAAACAGGCTAATTGGAGGTACACCTGCTTCTGTGCATCACTTTTTAGTGTCAGTCTAATTTCTCATTTCAATAGAATGTTGTGTAATGTCTTAAAATGTCACTAGAATATTGGACTGTCTGGCCAATTAAACATGCAATAAAACCATTTGTAGTGAGTTCTAAGTCATGATATTGATATAATTATGTGCCTTTGGTACAGTATCTCGTTCATCAGAATGCTTTTCCTAGACCATTTTGTTCTTCATTGATGGTTTTTTCTCTCACCTCCAAATTGTGTTGTATTCCAACTAGGTCAATACTACATTTTAATTGTATACTCACTTTCCATAAATTTCTCAGATGTTCAACGCAGGATTGAGCTTATTCAGGATTTTGAGATGCCCACTGTCTGTACTTCTATCAAAGTGTCTAGGGATGGTCAATATATCCTTGCAACGGGTAAGTGTAACAGATTACGGAGGATAATCCATCTCTACAACTTGAGAAGACTATGGCTGACTAACATTTTGTTGCGTTTTCCAAAACAGACTCTACCAATTTACTAAGGGCAAACAACTTTTTTTCAAATGAGCTCTACTAGTGTGTTACTTTGAGTGACATCTTGGGTGTTAGTAAGTTAGACGTCTTATTATGAGTTGAACTGGTGTCCTCCATCGTTTTTAATCTATGGATGCTTTGTCAGAAGAAATATGCAAAAAATGGGGAATAAGGTATTACTGGGAACCTCTTACACTCATGGAATAAATATAAGACACTAATCTACAATATCTCAAATGTTAGGGGTCAGGATATTTATAAATGCTTATGAAGTAAAAGAAAACATAAAACATAAAACATTTATGCAGCTAATACTTGGGTCACTTAATTCTTTTTTAACCTGTGTCTTTCTTTGTTTTTATTTTTTATACATTTTATCTATATCTGTTCCTTTCCTTCACCAATGTCAGGCACTTACAAACCCAGGATTCGCTGCTATGATACCTGCCAGCTGTCTTTGAAATTTGAGCGCTGTCTTGATTCTGACGGTAAGTAAAACGCGTAAACCTATTCTAGTATAACTCCTAAATAAAGGTATGAACCTGAAAATTTGCATAATAGGGCACCTTTAACAGCAGCACGGTTCAAAGCAAAGGTCTGGTGGCAAAATAAGTTCACAAATTCCCTTCAAAAAGGTCTTGAGAGCATATGTCCCCCTCTCACAATCCCTTCTGACCCTTCAGGCAGGTAGGGCTAACATACTTTTGGGGTATATTAGTCAGAAATGATCGGGAACCAGTGATTTAATGCCAGGATCAGACTACATGATTTCAGCCCGATTTTGACACGATTTGTCGTGGCAGACAAACGGCCAGTCGGGCCCAAATTTGAAAGTCAGGAATGACGAACGGTACGTTTAGTGTGACATAATTTGTGAGCTGTGGTGTGGTGTCTGGGACGCCTCACGACACCACAACAAAAAGTCTAGCATGTCAGAATTGTTTTGTATTTTCTTGCCGTGTGTGACGAATGTAGGGGAAATGTTGGCATCCACTCGGATGTTCAAGCTGGTGTTCCAATGTGGGGGAAGCGTCAGATTGAAGACCAGGTCACGAAAGAGACAGTGTGTGCCTTTTGGAAAGACTGAAGGCTAAAGTTTTGTGTCTTAGACATAATATAAAATCTCTACGTGTCCCCTTGTACGTTTCTTTATTAATGCTGATTACGTCCACTCCCCTCCACCTTGACCAATGGAATGATTGTTTATCTTAGACCAATATGCTTGTTTCAACCTTGTCAACTAATCAGAACTTGCCGTATTGTTAGAGTGAACTCACTGTAGTAATTTCTCTGTGTACACTCTGACTTAGACTCTGTAGTCATGAATAAAATTATACTTGATCTTTTCATGGTTTCTCCCTCTCATTAATTGGTTATTTTCTGTCATAGATTGAAATTAGCCATTACAATTGGCGACAAGGGAAATTTTGGCATCCTCACGGATGTTCAAGCCTACGCTGGTGTTTCAATGTGGGGGAAGGGTTCGAGTGAAGACCAGGTCACCGACTCCTACGATGTGTTTCTTGACGTTGGCCAATAGGAAGACAGAGTGCTCTCTGGTGCACATATGTAAACATAGCGCTTCTGTGATTGACAATTTCGTGACCCTCCTCCCCGACGACGTATGAACTCACGTGAGGTCGTGAAAGACTGCACACGATGATTGGTCGGGGTCACACTTGTAATGTTGCCAGTCTCCCTGCTTAGACACACATTTATCGGGTAATCTGACATGATCACCATTATGAACAAAAAAAAATGTGTGATCCCGGCATAAGGCGTTCATCTTTCTGTCTATTCGCGATAGAGCCTAACCCTTAACTACTTCATTTGTGGTTTTCTTTACCCACTAGCTGATTGCACAATTTTAAATCGCTTTGTGGTCACAAATGTTACATTCACATTGCAAGCCTTAGTGCTCCATTCGGATTTGTATTTTTTGCTCAGATCCGGTTCTTTTTTTGCTTAACTGTTCACATTATTTTTCAAATGTGGCCAATATCCGATTCCGTTGAGAATTGGTCACGCTCCTGAACTCAACCGCGTGTGCAAAAGAACAATAACAAAGATGTCACATGTAGCGCTAGATCTAGAATGACGTAAATGTTGCATGGATTCCGATATGACTGTTTAGGCTGAGATCGCAAAATTGCAAAAAAATCAAACCTTTATCGGATTTCGGACCACATAAGAGTGGTCCAAATCCGAATGAAATAAAAGATCAGAATCCATGTGATATGTGCTATTTACACTGAGAAAAATGATTTGATTTCGGCCACTTTTTCCAAGTGCATATTTGACAATGGTCATGCACTGTAAAAAAATAAAGTTGGCTCAACTTATAATTATGAGTAACCTGGCTGCCCTAAAATTTAGTAAGATGAGCAAAGAATAGGTAGGTTCTAAATTTGAATGCCTAAGTTGCATTGACTAATATGTTTTGCTTGATCAGTTGGTCAGGTTCCAACTTGAAACAACAAGTTCACTCAATGTTTTCTTAATTTTAATGCAACTAACTTATTAAAACAAGTTGAACTAACTGAAAGGCCAAATAATTTTTTACAGTGTGTGATCGATAAACATACATTTTGGGATTTACTAGTTTTGTATTTTCTGTTTTACAGTTGTGGCCTTTGATATTCTGTCTGAAGATTACTCAAAGGTAGGACTCCTGCAAGCCCCAGTATTTTCATCTCTTTCAGTTATTAAAGTGGTTAAGGTTAGAGGCCAAGATTGTTCCTGCATACCACAGGATAGCTGTTTTTGCACCAGCATAACTTTTACATAATGCGCTTTTATTTTTACGTGGACATTTGGCTAGGCCAAATAAAACACTATCATTGTGTATCAAAAATATCTGAAGTTATTTTATTTTACTTGCCTGCTTGAATAAATAGTACCAGTCATACAAGTACATATTTTTTAAATGTTACGTTTGTTTTATACGTGTATAAAACTGTGAACACTGAATATTTCATTATTTGATAAATGTACAAATAGTCATAAGTGAATGGTATTGAAAAGGATACTTCACCGATTTTCTTAAACAATAAATGTTGTTTAGGCTAAATTACGTAAATATATTGAAATAGTTCGGGTCATAGGATCAATGTAAGTGAAATTCACATATTTTTCACCACCAACATTTAAATAGTTAATTCATTGCACACCACAATGCCCTTAGATCATTGCGCCAATCATACTTAAAACCAGCAAACGCTCTTCTTTTGGCTGAAAATTCAGGAAGGACCCCAGATGACGCATTAGAGTAATTTTCTCAACTCGTTTGACATTCTGCTGTTTGATTGCTAAATTCTAAATGACGATCATCATCATCATCATCTTCATCCGCTTTGTCCGGGGTCGGGTCGCGGAGGTAGCAGTTCCAGCAGGGCATCCCAAACTTCCCTTTCCCGGGCCACATTAACCAGCTCTGACTGGGGGATTCCAAGGCGTTCCCAGGCCAGTGTGGAGATATAATCCCTCCACCTGGTCCTAGGTCTGCCCCGCGGCCTCCGCCCAGCTGGACTTGCCTGGAACACCTCCCTAGGGAGGCGGTCAGGTGGCATCCTTACTAGATGCCTGAACCACCTCAACTGGCTCCTTTCTACGCAAAGAAGCAGCGGCTCTACTCCGAGTCCCTCACGAATGGCTGAACTTCTCATCCTATCCCTAAGGGAGATGCCAGCCACCCTCTGGAGGAAACTCATTTCCGCCCCTTGTATCCGCGATCTCGTTCTTTCGGTCATGACCCACCCTTCATGACCATAGGTGAGAGTAGGAACGAAGATAGACCGGTAGATTGAGAGCTTTGCCTTCTGGCTCAGCTCTCTCTTCGTCACAACGGTGTGATAAAGCGACTGCAACACCGCACCCGCTGCTCCAATTCTCCGGCCCATCTCTCGTTCCATTTTCCCCTCACTCGAGAACAAGACCCCGAGATACTTGAACTCCTTCACTTGGGGTAAAGACTCATTCCCTACTTGGAGTAGACAATCCATCGGTTTCCTGCTGAGAACCATGGCCTCAGATTTGGAGGTGCTGATCCTCATCCCAGCCGCTTCACACTCGGCTGCGAACCGATCCAATGAGTGCTGCAGGTCGCAGACCGATGATGCCATCAGGACCACATCATCTGCAAAAAGCAGTGATGCAATCCTCTGCCCACCAACCCGCAGCCCCCCTCCCCCGCGGCTACGCCATGAGATTCTGTCCATGAATACCACAAACAGGATAGGTGACAAAGCGCAGCCTTGGAGGAGGCCAACCCTCACCGGAAACGAGTCCGACTTACTGCCGAAGACCCGGACACAGCTCTCGCTTTGGGAGTACAGAGATTGGATGGCCCTGAGTAGAGACCCCCTCACCCCATACTCTCGCAGCACCTCCCACAGTATCTCCCGGGAAACCCGATCATTCGCCTTCTCCAAATCCACAAAACACGTGTAGACCAGATTGGCATACTCCCAGGCCCCCTCAAAGATCCTCGCGAGGGTAAAAAGCTGGTCCGTTGTTCCACGACCAGGCCGGAAACCACATTGTTCCTCCTCAATCCGAGGTTCGACTATCGGTCGAACCCTCCTTTCCAGCACCCTGGAGTATACTTTCCCGGGGAGGCTGAGTAATGTGATGCCTCTGTAGTTGGCACACACTCTCCGGTCCCCCTTTTTGAACAGGGGAACCACCACCCCGGTCTGCCACTCCTTAGGTATTGTCCCCGACTTCCACGCAATGTTGATAAGACGTGTCATCCATGACAGTCCCTCAACACCCAGAGCCTTCAGCATTTCTGGGTGGATCTCATCAACCCCTGGGGCTTTGCCACTGTGGAGTTGTTTGACTACCTCAGTGACCTCCGCCAGGGAGATTGCTGCTGATCCCCCATCATCCTCCAGCTCTCTCTACTATAGAGGGTGGGTTTGTCGGGTTCAGGAGTTCCTCAAAGTGTTCCTTCCACCTCCCAATCACCTTGTCAGTTGAGGTCAACAACGTCCCATCCTTACTGTATACAGCTTGGATGGTTCCCTGCTTTCCCCTCCTGAGGTGTCGGATGGTCTTCCAGAACCGCTTCGGTGCTAGCCGAAAGTCCTTCTCTATGGTTTCTCCGAACTCCTCCCACACCCGCTGCTTTGCCTCTGCCACGGCCGAGGCTGCAGTCCTTGGGCCTGTCGGTACCTTGCAACTGCCTCTGGAGTCTCCCGGGATAGCATATCCCGGAAGGCCTCCTTCTTCAATCGGACGGCTCCCCTGACCACCGGTGTCCACCAGGATGTTCGAGGGTTACCGCCCCTTGAGGCACCTAAGACCTTGAGACCACAGCTCTCAGACGCAGCTTTAGCAATGGAGGCTTTGAACATCGCCCACTCCGGTTCAATGCCCCCAGCCTCCACAGGGATGCCAGAGAAGCCCCGCCGGAGGTGTGAGTTGAAGGCCTCCCAGACCGGGGACTCCTCCAGACGTTCCCAGTTCACCCGCACTACACGTTTGGGCTTACCAGGTCTGTCCAGAGGCTTCCCCCGCCACCTGACCCAACTCACCACCAGATGGTGATCAGTTGACAGCTCTGCCCCCTCTTCACCCGAGTGTCCAAAACATATGGCCTCAGGTCCGATGATACGATAACAAAATCGATCATCGACCTTCTGCCTAGGGTGCTCTGGTACCAGGTACACTTATGAGCATCCTTATGTTCGAACATGGTGTTTGTTATGGCCATTCCATGACTAGCACAGAAGTCCAATAACAAGCCACCACTCAGGTTCAGATCAGGGAGGCCGTTCCTCCCAATCACGCCTCTCCAAGTGTCTCCATCATTGCCCACATGTGCGTTGAAGTCCCCCAACAAGACTACAGAGTCCCCCTCAGGAGCCCCATACAAGGCTCCATCCAGGGTCTCCAAAAAGGCCGAATACTCCGAACTGTTGTTCGGTGCATAGGCACAGACAACAGTCAGAGTTTTCCCCCTATTACCCGCGGGCGTAGGGAGGCGACCCTCTCGTCCACTGGGGTGAACTCCAACATAGAGGCACTTAGCCGGGGACTTGTGAGTATCCCCACACCCGCCTTGCGCCTCTCACCCTGGGGAACTCCGGAGAAGAATAGAGTCCAACCGCTATCCAGGAGTGAGGTTCCAGAGCCGAGGCTGTGCGTAGAGGTAAGCCCCACCAGATCCAGCTGGTAGCGCTCCACCTCCCGCACAAGCTCCGGCTCCTTCCCTCCCAGAGAGGTGACGTGACGTTCCACATCCCAGCCAGCCTCTGCCACCCGGGTCCGATCCATCGAAAACCTCTTCCTTCACTGCCACCTTTCTGGCAGCGCACCCGACCCCCTTGGTTTTCCCCGCGGGTGGTGAGCCCACGGGACGGAGAAGGCGAGATGTTGGCATTGTCCACGTTGCTTTTTCGGGCTATGCCCGGCCGGGCTCCGTGGCAAGCCCGGCCACCAGGCGCTCGCTGACGGGTCCTCCTCCTGGGCCTGGCTCCAGAAGGGGACCCCGGGCTTCCTCCGGGCTGGGTATCATCCTCTCTTATAGTTCTATCCATGAGGGTTTTTGAACCATTCTTAGTCCGGCCCCTCGTCCGAGACCAATTTGCCATGGGAGACCCTACCAGGAACACAAGGTTCCAGACAACACAGCCCCCAGGTTCATAGGGACACACAAACCTCTCCACCACGATAAGGTGATGGTTCCCAGAGAGGAATGACGATGCAATGTTTAAAATACAACATTGGTATCTGATGAAAAACATCAAAAGATTGAAA
Source organism: Galaxias olidus (assembly GCA_026901105.3). Lineage (NCBI taxonomy): Eukaryota > Metazoa > Chordata > Actinopteri > Galaxiiformes > Galaxiidae > Galaxias > Galaxias olidus. The sequence goes on along the minus strand of JAPMUY010002000.1, from coordinate 69,923 downwards.
ATGGGTGAACTATCGCTTTAAGGCAAAAGCCTAGCTTTTAGCCTACCTGACCTTGGTTGGTACTCATGGAAAATTAATTATTTCAATTATTGAAGAAGTTACACTTCATTTGTTTTGCACCTAATCTGATTCGATTCGTCTTAATTTCTTAATAGTTTTTTTCTTTGCATTGATGACCATATTGATGCATTGATGAAGGCAATTGAATGGATTTAAGACAATGGTCTGTCTGCAGCACTTAACAGTGGTGTCGGTGAAAAACGATAATCACTACCAAAGGAGCTAAAGAAATTATACCGTCACAGTCTACAAGAGGAAGGCAACTTACAAATTAGTAACTGCTTTGAACCAAGGCATAAAACAGGGCATTAAAACCTTTTGGTCAGATTATGCATCGTTTGTCCTACCAAAGTTAAACTTCACCTTAGGGAAATTGAACAACTTTTAGTCTTTCTATTAAATTGATGCTGTCTAACACAAATTTTCTCTGTGTTTGCATGTTTGGTTATATAGCTTATTTTTCTGCACAGCAATCGGTATGTGGAGTTCCACTCTCAAAATGGTCACTACTATAAGACTCGGATCCCAAAATTTGGAAGGGACTTTTCGTATCACTCCCCGTCCTGCGACCTCTACTTTGTGGGTGCAAGGTGATAGTTAAATTATTTAATTGTTGTATTTTAGAAATGCATAGTGAACCTAAGAATCATACAAAGCTTTGAAAAACAATACTTAACCCTTTCTATTTGCTTAGTGGTTTTATGCAATATTAATATAAGAACCTTGTTGCTTATCATGCATGGTCTATGTTTTACTGTAAATTTTTTTGTCAGCTCTGAGGTATACCGACTTAATTTGGAGCAAGGACGGTTCCTCAACTCCTTCCAGACAGATTCTGTGTAAGTGTTTTTCATTTTTGATTAACAAGAGTGATTGAAAAGAGCAGAAGAGATTTAACTGGAGGTGTCATTTCGGAAACTGTCATTAGTGTTGGTTATGTCTGGCACATCGATATCATACCTGTTATACCTTTTGTTTTAGAAGGCAGACCAAATGTTCCCAAGGCCCTATGCATTATAGAACACATTCATGAAAAGAATATGTGCATGAATAATACATTTCCCCCCAAAATGTAAGTTTATTAATACAAACAAATAGACGGACCAGTGTTATCTTCCTAAAAAACTAAAAAGATTAAGATAGGACTGACTGAGTTTTCTTGAGGCTTTAAAGGAATATTAACACTTTTGTGAAATAAGATATGTTCTTAGTCAGACGAGATGATCGATATCAATCTAATCGTAGTACGTCCAATAATTTGTTATTGAGGCAAGTAGGTAAATGTAGCCTAAATGTAGCACAAAGACTGATCGGCTAAGGGCCAGAAGGGAAAGTGAACAGATACCCGGTCGTACCTATTGTTGCGAGGCTGCTTACCTGACAAGGTAAAACTATGGTTCGCAAAATAGGCCCAACCGCTTATCTGTTTCAATAACAACAATCTCTCTCTTTTACATTTTAAACACAGAAGATGCAACAGGTAAATAAAACAGCTTTGGAGTTTTTCTGAAGTGTACACTGTTGATGGAGCCATGCTAGCCCTTAATCGATGGCCGTCATTTTTAGTGTGCATTCCTAGAGGTCAAATGTGGTCCTTAAGGAACATTGCACGTAAACAAACAAAGAGCTCGTTGCCGTATTAGGAAACCAACTGTGTGTGTATATGAGTTGAGTTTATCAGGATTTTAACTGTTATTAAATTTGGTTGGATTAATTTTCACTGATATGTTAACCTCATCTAACAGGGAGCACAATGTGTGTGACATCAACCCTATCCATCATCTGTTTGCTACTGGAACGATAGAGGTGAGTGCGCAGTGATCACTAGACAGGGTAGACTAGTATCGTTAGACAAAACGGTGCAATGACACCAGCCATGATGGAGGGGTAGAACATTGACCTGCCACTGATTTCCAACGGAGGTTGCGGAAACAACTGTGTGGTGTATAATATGACTTAGGCGATCGAAAGTAGGCGAAATTATGTGCAAATACAGGCAAAGTTGAGGCGAGGATCGTGTCCCCACTGCCCCCCCCCCCCCCCCCCTCACCAAAAAATGTAGGACCTCTTTGTGAAAGTTTTTAAATTAGTTTAAAAACGTCATACAGTCTACTTGGTTAACATTATTGTTCTCTTGTGTATGTTAAAGCAACCATAGGCAACTTTTTTACGGATTATCAATACATTACCAACATCATTCGATAAGGGTCCCAGACTAGCCGAGAGATGGTTGAACGTTGCTTGTAGGGCTGCACCGATGTATCGGCCGATGTTGACCTTGTTGACTGCCATCGGCCTAGCGGCAAATAAGATTGCGTTTACCGATACCGATGTTTATGTTGCATCAATGCATCAATTTGCCTAAATGTTGTTGCCGCTCGCATGTTTGTTTTCAAATAAGAGGTAAAGAAAATGTCAGCTATGGTAATATTTCAGAGTTGGCTTTGAAATATTAAAGGTTGTTTCACACGTTTGTGTGATTGAATTTGTTTTAATCAAATTTCAGCAGCTGGTCAAATTTCGGCACAACACCGGTATTACCGTCAAGCGATGTCAAGCCGTCATCACTGTGGTGGCAATGCACTTGATTTATTGTTTTTGTGTCTGAAATTTTCCGACACTGGACTGGAGTTTTAGCTTGTTTCATAGTTGAAAAGCTCACCCTCAGTCTTTGATTTGAACATACAACTCAATAAATAATTTAATTGCCGCCCCATAAGTTAGCAGACATAACTCCTCATCCAAAGAATAACCACACTGAAGAAGAGGAACTGTTCAACTAAGTTTACTGAGTCACTGGAGGTAGGTTAAAACTGAAATAGCATGTGTACTTAATCAGCATGTGAGTCAGGCAGAGATCATCTGGGTCTTTAGCGCTAACGACAAACTAGCATCTCCTAGCAGCAGCGTGACGATATCACTCATAAACAAATGCTTCTTAAAGTAGACAGGACAAACATGTTTTCAGTTTTTTTTTAAATCAAGTGATTAAACAGTGAATGCTCCAAATTTGTGTTACTTACTAAACGTTTATTAATAAAAACAAATTCATAAATTTTCTGTTGATCTAACAGTGTCATTTTCAGTGTCAAAAAAAGGTTTTTAATTTTACCAAGTTGATACTTTGGTGTCGCCAAGCGGTGTCTTCTAAGAGCTCAAACCTCCTATCACCAACTTTGACATTAGTTTACTTCTTTGTCTGGGAAAAACAAGGTATATGTTGCCACAGATACTTTGAAAAACTAACTGCCTTTACAGTTACATGGTCGTTTACCTAAATTAAGGCTAAAATATTAAATACGTGTATGCTGAAAACCGCGAACGTGTCAAACAACTTAGCTTTTTAATGACGTGGCCCTAGTCAACAACAATTCTAGGCTTCGAACGACAGTTTGCCAAGGTACTGCTTGCAATTACGTTTGTACACTCATAATCAGTGCCAGATAATCACCGGGTCAAAAACACATTTCAAAACATCTCAGTAAAATGTAGGTCCCATTGCAAGATCATTGCTCAGTATTATTTGTACATATCTGCTTATTTAGCCCATAAACTGGTAATAAACAGGCCTATTCTCTCGTTGAAATACTATCGTTTTCCCTGCCTCCCCCACAGTTCTCGCCCAATCGGTCTTGCAAAAGCCAAAGCTCTCTGCCCAACAAACTCCTACATTATAGCCTATATTTCATTTATCATTACGATGATGATCTTGTATTGTATTGATCTTGTATTTTTAGCTGTCTACGAGTAGCCGATCTGCAAATTTCTGCAGTCTGCTCTGCAAACCGTAAGGCAATAAACCATCTGACTAATAAATAGGTTTTCTTGTTTTCTTAATGCACTGATTTTTCAGGCACGCATCCGTGGTCACAACTGATCATGCCACTCAACGCAATCTTTAAGGAAACCAACGCTTCGGTGGACAGAGGAAAACAAAAGATGAAAGGAAAGGTCCCGATTTTCTCACGGAAATTGATATGCTACCTCAAACTCTTATCACGCATAGTTCTTCATAAGCAGAAGTATTTTAAATATGAACAGTTTTTCATATCCGCTGATCATTAATATATTCTTAACTGCCTTGATAGGCCTTCTTAAAATTACCCTGCTCAAGAATGCAACAACTAGGTTGCCTTTTATCTTGGTACAGATAACGTTACCGATGAGCATCACTTACATTCACAGTCAATCAGCATAGCTAAAGTTAAAATTCAATGTGTTATAGGCCTATGTAATAGTAGCCAAACTGACTGACATTACCATAAGCTTACATAAAACAATGAAAATAGGTCTTGCTTTATGGATTCCAAACCACGCGACTGATTTCTAAATCAAAACAAACTATCTAGCAAATTACACGAGCTATAGTGGAAAATGACGTGTGTTTGACCGCTGTCCTGGAGAAGTGAAGGCACGGAAAACTTTGAGTGAGCAGTTATTTCTCTGCCTTGGATCGATTTTTATAATTTTTTCTGAGAATCTTTCAAAGGCTTTGGACTAGTCAGAGTTGAAAGGCCCCAACCGACGGATTTAATTTAAGTTAGTAGCGACTCAAATACTAGTATAGTGGAGAATGGCGTTTGTTTGAGCTGTCCTAAAGAAGTGAAGGCACGGAAAACTTTGAGAGAGCAGTTCTTCTTCTGCCTAGGATCGATGTTCTTTTTTTTTCTGAGAATCTTTCAAAGGCCTTGGACTACTCAGAGATGAAAGGCCTCAACCGACGGATTCAATTTAAGTTAGTAGCAACACAAGTAAAGTATATAGCACGTATTTTAAATAACTATTTGTTGACTGATTGCTTATTCCACTTAAGGTCATGTAGGTACAGGGGTTTACTTCAAAATGAATCTAAGTTTGACCGTGAAAAAGTATGGGAACAGGTAGGCAAGAAGACTTCAAGACTTGGTGCGCGGCAAAATCGGTGCCCGTTTTCTACCAAAATAAAGCATTTCGAACAAAGTTCAGCGTCGAGCACCACGCAGAGGCGAGTTTTGAAATTACAATATGATGTTATTAACAGTAAGTATATGGAAAAATTTAATTGTCCATGATTTAAGAATAAATGCTTAAATCAGTACATCGGTGGTTTGATATTAATTAAAGCATAAGTTTTTTGATCAAACTGCTTAAATTTAAGGATTTGTTCATGCAAGAACAAAACCCACGCACTTTGAAAGCTAAATGTGAATTAGCAAGAGCTGTATCGATGTTGACACGTATATGTTGTGGTTTACATTTGAATTACTGAATAGGCTCAGACCAACAAAAACTTTATATTTGTGGTGATTCAAACAGTTTCAAAACGCCACACAGCGCAATTTTAGTCGCCGCTGCGTGAATTGTGTCCCGTTAAGACAACATTGTAGCGGTTGGAGTTGTCTAGCCTACATATAGAAACTAGAAAATGCATTTCCCTGAGGAAATGCGATGTATTGTCTTGAGTTATTAGACTTATTGGACTGACCGCCTTAGCACGCACAAGTGTACTGCAGTCCAGACCATATTTGTTAACAGGGGGCGCTTACTGCTGCAGAGGCGCCGGAACTGGGGGGGCCACGGGATCTTGCATTGCTAAGGCTGGTAACTTTTTGGGCCAAGGTTTATATTTTCAGAAAACACCCCGTTTCGCACCCCCCATTCTTGTAGTCCTTATGGCGCCGCTGCTAGATTGGCAGTGCTGCTTCATTGTAATTTAATGGCGGACATATACGATGGCTAAGTAGCCTACCAACGTTTAGTTTTATTTGTATTTTTGTTCTCTAAGCTCTATATGTATGCACATGTATTAAATGAATTGAATAAGTATTAAAATCACTCAGACTATCCACAATGACAGTAGAGCTTAAACAAAATGGATCGAGGGTCAGCCAAATAGTGCTGTGTAAAACTCTTCCTGTAATAGCTTGGGCATTATAACTTTCACATGCATTTGAACACACTATTAATTACCAGAATCATATTGTAGAAATAAAATAGTTCATGGGAAATGGGCGATATTATGAAGGCATGGTTTAAGCGGAATGGATCTATTTTATGACAATGTATTTTATGACAATGTAATGCAATGTCATCTATTCATCCTAACAGCTAAATGTATTTCTGAAACAAGATCTAGATCCATAACTAGATCCACCATCATTATTTCTCCAACACTTCAATAGGGCTACTGTAAACACCTATCATATAACTTGTTCCAGATAAGTTCATATCTAACAAGACTGAACGATGAGCGCTACAACCATACAGATGGAACTTGTAGGCCTACTGCGCGCTCTATTTATTTTAATGCATGGGTGCACAACACAGATTAAAAATAAGAAAAAAATAACACGTGAACCGATCACTTAGCAACATGGACGTACACTATGTCTATTGTCTTGATAACCCTGCAAGCTGACATGGCTCAGGTTATGACGTTCCATAATGCGTGGTTGGTTACATTAGTAATAGAAACGTGAATCAAAAACTGTATTGGCATGGCTAACAAAAGCAAGGTTTATGTTTAAATGTTCGGGATTGTCAATACTTTAACCCAACAATTTGTAACACCCCCCACATCCATAGCTGCAGTGCGTTGTTTGCAATTATAGTGCATAATTATTATGGGGGGATTACTGGTGTGCTCCGGTACTAGAAATAGTTGTCTTCTTCACAACAAATTATTTTACATGGCAGGGACTCACTGAGTAGACATATTCCTCTAGGTTAATGCAGTAATTTACTTTGTAAATAATATAATAATAATAGCAGTAATATTATCCTGTGTCCTTGAGTTACTAGAAGGGCGCTTATAAATCCCATGTATTATTATTAGAATAAGTGGTTATGTGAATAGGCTACATCAAACAGCCTTCTGCTGGCAATAAAGCATGACAAGTTGCTAGCCTGATATTTCTGCTTGCTATTGAAAGTGAACTATGTTATTGTGGTAGCTACTAGGTACATACGTGTTTAATCGACAAATCAGTTGCCGAGATAGAAAAATCAAATGCCTTGTGTCAAAAGCTTTGGAGAACCACTGCACTGTGCTAGACTAGCTAACTAGATAGCAAGAGCCCACTACACCAACCTAAACTTGTGGATGACACTCGACTGGCACTCTCAGGTCCTGACTCATCTGCTGTAGCAACAGGAGATACAGTGCCTTGCAAAAGTATTCACCCCCCTTGGCATTTTTCATGTTTTGTTGCCTCACAACCTGGAATTAGAATAGATTGTTTGAAGGTTTGCATCATTTCATCCAGAGAACATGCCTACAACTTTGAAGATGTGATTTTTATTTTTTATTGTGAAGCAAACAACAAATAGGACAAAATAACAGACAACTTCAGCGTGCATAAATATTCACCCCCCTAAGGTCAGTACTTTGTAGAGCCACCTTTTGCAGCAATTACAGCTGCAAGTCGCTTTGGATAAGTCTCTACGAGCTTGCCACATCTTGCCACTGGGATTTTTGCCCATTCCTCAAGGCAAAACTGCTCCAGCTCCTTCATGTTGGATGGTTTCCGCTTGTGAACAGCAATCTTCAAGACTGACCACAGATTCTCAATTGGATTGAGATCTGGGCTTTGACTAGGCCATTCCAACACATTTAAATGTTTCCCCTTAAACCACTCGTGTCGCTTTAGCAGTATGCTTCGGGTCATTGTCCTGCTGGAAGGTGAACCTCCGTCCCAGTCTCAAATCACAGGCAGACTGAAACAGGTTTTGCTCAAGAATATCCCTGTATTTAGCACCATCCATCTTTCCCTCGACTCAAATCAGTTTCCCAGTCCCTGCTGCTGAAAAACATCCCCACAGCATGATGCTGCCACCACCATGTTTCACTGTGGGGATGGTGTTCTTGGGGTGATGGGATGTGTTGGGTTTGCGACAGACATAGCGTTTTCCTTGGTGGCCGAAATGTTCAGTTTTAGTCTCATCTGACCAGAGCACCTTTCTCCATGCATTTGGGGAGTCGCCCACATGCCTTTTGGCAAACTCAAAATGTGCCTTCTTATTTTTAACACTAAGCAATGGCTTTTTTCTGGCCACTCTTCCATAAAGCCCAGCTCTATGGAGTGTACGGCTTATTGTGGTCCCATGCGCAGATACACCAGTCTCTGCTGTGGAACTCTGCAGCTCCTTTAGGGTTACCTTTGGTCTCTGTGCTGCCTCTCTGATTAATGCCCTCCTTGCCCGGTCTGTGAGTTTTGGTGTGCGGCCCTCTCTTGGCAGGTTTGTTGTGGTACCATGTTCTTTCCATTTGAAGATGATGGATTTGATGGCGCTCCGGGGATCATCAAAGATTTGGATATTTTTTTATAACCCAACCCTGACTAGTACTTCTCAACAACTTTGTCCCTGACTTGTTTGGAGAGCTCCTTGGTCTTCATGGTGTGATGCCTCTTGCTTAGTGGTGTTGCAGCCTCTGGGACCTTTCAGAAAAGGTGTGTTTATACTGACAGATCATGTGACACTTAGATTACACACAGGTGGACTTCATTTCACTAATTATGTTACTTCTGAAGGTAATTGGTTGCACCAGAACTTTTGAGGGGCTTCATAGCAAAGGGGGTGAATACAAATGCACATGCCAATTTCCATATATATATTTTTTTTTATTATAATTTTTAATATATATTTTTCTCATTTCACTTCACCAACTTAGACTATTTTGTGCAGATCCATCACATAAAATTCAGATTAAAAAAACATTTAAATTTCAGGTTGTAATGTAACAAAATAAGTAACAAGCCAAGGGGGGTGAATACTTTTGCAAGGCACTGTAACTTTTCCTCCTCCAAATCCTCTAGCCTTGCTCTCGCCTTGTTGCATTGTATTTCGTGTTGATTGTTGTCCTTCTAATTTCGTTAGCTAGCTAGATGCCTAAATGACAAGCGCTGTAACCAGGGCGCTCTCTTTCTCTCTCTCACTCTTTCTCGTGCTCAAACAAAATGCGTGTGTGCCAAGTAATGTAAAGTAGATCTGGGCCTTGAATTACAAACACAGGACGTAGCGTACTTGCGTCTTTGATCAAAACTATCATATTGTTTATGCGAGTTTGGAATGACAGATGAATAGATCACGGGCAATGTTTTATTTTTTTCTTACATAAAAAAACACAATCCGGGGCTATTCAGAAAACAAGCCTAACGACGTCCCTGAATTCATACCGTTGTGTATACTGGCGAATCATACCCTTGAGAATACTGCCATCTAGTGACCAAAATGTTGACTAAACAGACATGCAGGAAAAGACCACCTCTCCGCCAGCCTGTTATTACCGATGACTCGCTAACTTCTCACTTCTGTTCTAGTCAACATACAGACTTGGCAGTTGTGGCGGATAATAACTAGACAGGAAAAAGTAAACCAAACGTGAGAATTTAAAAGGGAAGGTTACTGCCTTTTAATTAAAGGCACTGAACACATACGGGATACGAATACACACGCCGTGAATGTATGATGATGATTATTATTATTATTATTATTATAATAATAATAATAATAATAATAATAATAATAATCATCATCATCATACATTCACGGCGTGTGTATTAATAATAATAATAATAATAATAATAATAATAATAATCATACATTCACGGCGTGTGTATTCGTATCCCGTATGTGTTCAGTGCCTTTAATTAAAAGGCAGTAACCTTCCCTTTTAAATTCTCACGTTTGGTTTACTTTTTACTTTAATAATAATAATAATAATAATAATAAGGATGATGATGATGATTATAATACATTTAATTTATGGGCGCCTTTCTAAACACCCAAGGTCACCGTACAAGACATATAATATACATACAATACAAACAGCACAATATACAAATTAGGATGCAATAAATATAGGACATACACATGGGACAAATTCAACCAGCATAAAATTAAACAAAACAAAATTAGCAGGAAAAGCAGCGAACAAACACCACCAGCATCCTCTCTGTACAGCGTCGCCATGAACAGCCAACCAAAAGACCGGACTGTTCAATTTAATGTTTAATTCGAATCTCTTGATCGGTTAAATTCTTAATGAAGATTAACATCCCTATTCAAAACAGTTCAGTTAATTTTTTATTATAAAGATTTCTTTGTTTCCCTGGCACTAAAGGGGCAATAAATAACAAAAACAAAATAGGCCTAAAAACATCGGCATCGGCTATCGGCCAAATTGCTATTTTAAACATCGGTATCGGCCCAGAATTTCTCGATCTGTGCATCCCTAGTTGCTTGTGCTATTTAGGGATGGGCATGTTTATTCGAATATTCGATTATTCAAAATTATGTGGGTATTCCAGTAGACTATAGCTGCAGCAGTTATTTTTATTTTTGCCTAAAGTTAATTAAAATATTATTCATTAGCAGTTTTGATTACATACTGTTTATATCGTGTATACCAATGCCATTGAAATATGTAAAAAGTAGAAAGAAAAGCACAATTGCAATACATCAGATACATTTTCCCTGCTTTCCACATCAATTCGTTTAAACTTGCGGGCAGCGCGCCAACTGAAGGCACGAGAGCGCTCTATGCTAGTGCGCTGGATCACCGATACAAACACATGCGCTTTATAGCGCCGACTCTCCGCTCAGAGATCAGACAAAATCTGTCCAAATGTGCGTGATACGAATACACAAGAAATGTTCAGAAATTGGAAAATTAATAGGTTTGTTCAACGAAGGCCAGATCACGGAAGCCCTTCAGGCTACATTACAAGTGCGCTATATCGGGAAACATTTATATATGTATTTATATATATATATATACACCAATTTTATTTTGATAGAATATTCAAATAGTGAGATGGCCTAAAATGCCCATCCCTAGTGCTACTACCATGAGGGGTAATTATAATCACTTTTGATTTTGAGTAATTTAGCTGCAAGACATTTTTGGCATCCAATTTTTTATTTCAGCAAGGCAGGACAAAACACAGAAAACATTGGTGGTGTCAGGTTACAACGGGACATACAATTGGGTGTCATCTGGGTAACAATTGAAATTGACGCCATGTCCACAAGGGTTAGGTATCAGCACTGATCTCCCAATTCGATTTCGATTCACAAGGATTCGATATTGATTCGATTAAATATCGATTCAATATCAATAAATTGGAAGTGATTATTACAATACCAAGATTCCTTATAAAATATTCAAAGAAACTGATGAAAGTATGAATGAGAAGCACTGCTAACTGGGCTCAAAGAATGACTTAAAAAAAAAATGTATTCAAGCAAATAAATATCCAACACTGATACACCACAATGCTTTGACATCGAAAATAGTATGTATTCCTTCCCTGTCCTCCATTCACATAAACCCCTATAATAGGGGCTCTGTTTAACAGGAGACTCAAAGCAATACCCAGATTAATAGCAGAATCCATACATGATAGATTTTTAATAAACAAAAGGAATAGTTGACAGAAAAAAAAGTTTGAACTATTCTACATATCCAATTATTGTATCCCCTCCGCTATCCTCACAAATCTGACTATAACACGGTGAAAGCAACTAACTGTTTTCGTCTTTGGTGGTTCACGTCCGTGTGATTCCACTGCGTGGGAAACGAAACAAAAGTTGGAAATATCCAATGCATGCGACACGGCACACAACGCACCCAGAAAGCTGGCTGCACTCATAGTTCGCATATGGGCGGGCTAGTTTACATTGCTATCAAGCGATAACATTTTTTTATCGCGATTAATCAAATGGGTGTCCATAGTTAATCGAGATTAATCGCAAATTAATTGCAAATTTTTTATCTGATAAAAATTGACCATAAATGGAAAAATGTTCATGTTTCTGACACTTCAACATTGGAGGGACAAAATATGCTTGCTTAATGCCAATTGTATTTGTTATTGGAAATCAGTTAACTACACAAAACAAATAAAGTCCAGAAACCTTCACAGGTATTTCATTTAGCATACAAAATATGCTCAGATCATAACATGGTAAACTCAAGCCTGTTAAATTTGACATTACTTTGTAATATGAGTATGACTAAGTATCTCACGCACAATGTAGTGTGTCCAACCTTTTATTAAGCATTAACGCAAAACAGACTGAAACAATCCAGGGACCCACACAGATCAAGCATTTGCCAATATATTCAAATCACTTTATCTCTTGACAATTTTAAGGCCAAGAAACGATGCATCTAAAAAAAAAAAAAAATTATAATTGACAGCGCAAGCCATACCAAACAGGCTTAAACATTCTTTACAATTAGTTTCCAATGTGCTCGCGGTAGCGTTCAACTGCATGCAGAAACAACTTAATTTCTGCGTTCTGACTAAAACACTACATTCATTGTATAGTAGGTACATTGGTCAGCTAAGTGCTCCATTACTTCAGTATCAAAGCTCACTTACAGTTCTTAAAAAAAACAGAATGTAATTGTGTCCAACCTCACATGGGAAAATATAAAGGCTCCCAAGCTAGATGTTTTGGGTCTAACGCAGTAACGGGACTGTCTGCATTAGCTGTGTGCGTGGCTATTAAAGGGGACTTCTTATGCTTTTTGGGGGTTTCCCTTTCCTTTAGTTTCCTATATAGCTTTTTGTGCATGTAAAAGGTCTGAAATGTTACAAAGCCCATAGTCCACGCCAAAGGGAGCAACTGTCTCACAGAAAACACTGCTGCTGAACTGCCTGAAACGCCTCGTTTGTAGTCCGGTGTTTTCTTCCGTAACTTATCTACGTCACCAAGTCACACATTTGAATAATGTTTGGCACGCCCTCAACCAGAGCCATTCAGAGCGGCGGCCGGGTGGTTTCGCCACGTCGAGAAAACGCTGTTTTCCTCAGCGCAAAGGCAAATTCCCTTGTTTGACCAGCTGACAAATCAGAGCAGACTGGGCTCGTCGGGAGGGGGGGCCTTAAAGAGACAGGGGCTAAAATAAAGCATTTTAGACAGAGGGAGAATAGAGGTGCTGCAGACCCAGGCAGTTTGAAAAAAATGTATTGTTCATTGAACATTAAACGCGTAAACCTATTCTAGTAGAACTCCTAAATAAGGGCATCAAAATTTGCATAATAGGGCCCCTTTAAGTGGTATTTAAGATGAGATGTTCTCTCGGTAGTAACTCAATTTAATACACAATACCTGCAAATAATTTTGGTCTTGTCAACAGACCCATTTGGCAGGGTTTGTGGCTGAACTTGCCATTAAAAAATACCCTTTCTTTATCCATTGCTTGCACGTTCCTGTCCGGTTAACTGTATCCAAAAAAATTTTAAAACAAACTTGCGTCAAAGCGTTAACTTTGACAGCCCTAATTTGAATGAATGTATACATTTGCTGTATCACATACAATTTGACGGACTCATCGAGAAAGATTAAGCTAAACGCCTAAAACTAAATCTACACTCATTCACGGAGTAGAAGCATTGATTTTAAAGATCAATCTCGGATTTTTCAAAATTGATTTAGAATCAACCAAATGAAAATCGTGATTAATTGAAAAAAAAAAAAAGATTTACCCAGCCTAATGTCTATGTATGATTTGTCCCGGGGTAGCATATAAATAGTAAGCAAGAGGGGACCCAGAAACCCTGGAGGACCCCACAAGGTAGAGGAGGAGACATCTCCAAGCATTACCCTAAAGGACCTATTTGACCGATAAGAGATTAACCAATCCAGAGCCACATCACTGATACCAACATAATTTTTCAGACGATTGATTTAAACATTATGGTCTACTGTGTCAAAGGCAGACCTGAGGTCAAAGAGAATTAAAATGGAGTTCTGGCCTAAGTCGGCTGCAAGCAATAAGTCATTTGTGATCTTGACAAGAGTAGTCTTAGCACTATGTAGGAAGCCAGATTTTTTACAAAAAATTGAAGATTTGAATGTGGTTCATAAAAGCAATCAGTTGAGTGGAGACATTGTTTTCTAAAATCTTTGATATAAATGGCAGTTTGGAAGTGGGTCTAAAATGACTTTAAACAGATGGATATAGAGATATTAGTATGTTAATCTGTGTTGTAAGCGATGCCTATAATTAGGGGACAGCTAAAGCCTGTCCTATGATTACCTATACACTATGGCTACTATTACTATTATTACCCCTTAAAGGTGCAGTATGTAAGTTTGAATTTCTAGCAATAAATTACATTTTTTATGTTTTTTTACATTTATTACTTACCTCCTGAAGGATATCATTAAACCAAATGCTCAGAGAGAAGGTGCGCTATATATGAGCGCACTGGGCCCTGTATTCAGCTTTTAAAAAATCTAGGGACGCCCGCCTATCCCCAATCAATCAGGAGAGTTTTTGCAAGGAGTAAGGGCTACCTGCCTGTCAATCACCTCGCGTGCACACTCCTAGGTCCTCCTGCTTACAGCGTCACCCTCCAAACAAGCAAGCTTGTTACAATTCGTGTCGCAGACAAAAGTAGCAGTGATGTGAACTAGTAGTTGCAAGGCAACTGAAGTCGTTGCATGTCGTCGCAAAAGACTTGGCTTGTCAAATCGCCAAGTGGAGTTTTAGAATGTTAGGAGGTATTGTGCCAGATTTATATCAAAAAGGCATTATTCGTTTACATGCATATGTTGGATATACTCGGCAACGTATATTAGCTATGGTGCCGATCGCAGCTAAATAAAAATTATTGTCATACACTAGCTCATACTAATAGGGGAATAAAATTATGAAATTGTTTTTGTTAACGTTAGCTAACTGAATGTTGTTACTATGGAAACGGTCATTTGTGTCTGCTCGTTGCTTTGGTGTGAACCACTGAGTTTTAGAGTGTTTACGATCAGACGTTGGGGATTCTTTTGTTTCTCACCTCTGAATCAGACATCGCTTTATGCGTTGCCTTGCTCAGGCTCATGAAGTCAAATCAGAGCGCACACGGGCATGTGTGGGATGGGTGGGACCAAAGACTCAGGAGGTTGGCCTTTTTGAGTGTTGTGATTCAAATTCTTGCCACTTTTTCCCCAATTCTCTAGAACTACATACTGCACCTTTTAATATGTATGCACGCCGTGAAAAGACTGAAACTGCGCAGCCCATTTTTTCTAGCTAGGCAAACATGGCAAAAGCGAACAGCGGTGAACATCATATGTGATTGGTCCAAGTATATGGTGGGTGGTTGCCTGCTCTGACGAAAGCTTTGGATCGCTGCATTTGGTTTCCGGGTACAGCATTGTTCGTTTTGGTCACAGCAGCACTTATTTCTAAAAGTTTGGGATTTTATATTAAACTATGAATACTTTTGAGAGCAGCTTAACTGAAGAAGTTCAAAAACACTTTTAACACCGTAACCACTTGTAAAAAAACATTACGAGTGGTCACCAGTTTTAAAAGTGTTCATATTTTTTTACTTCTTCAGTTAAGCTGCTCTCAAAATTGCTCATAGTTTAAGATACAATTCCAAAGTTTTCTAAATAGGTGCTGCTGTGACCAAAACAAGTAGTAAATGTTGTACCCGGAAACCCAAAGCAGCCATTCAAAGCTTTCGTCAGAGCAGGCCACCACCCACCATATACTTGGACCAATCACATAGGATGGTCTCCGCTGCTCGCTTTTGTCACGTTCGCTTAGATAGAGAAAATGGGCTGCGCAGTTCCAGGCGAACAAACAACCAAACAAACCAGCGCTTTGCTGATTTTTGTTGGCCTACCCTCGGCGAAAGCGAAATATTTAGCTTTCGCTTGAAGTATACAGGAGCCTTAAGCCTTTCAAGTGAAAGCGAATTTTTCCCGTTCGCTTGGTTCTCTTTCGCTTGTTCGCCGAGGCTGTGATGGTATACTTGTTCGCTATTGATTTGAGTTTGCGGTAGCTTACACCCCAATACAGCAGGGGGAACCGAACGTTACGGATCGCAACAAAACATTACGTTTGGGGCAGATCTAGTAGAGCAGCAATCTCACAAACTGACTTGTGGCAAAGGTGACATTCTATGACTGTGCCATGTTTAATGTCACTGAGCTCTTCACGACCCCATTCTAAATGTTTGTCTATAGAGATTTCATGGCTTTGTGTTTCTTTTTTTTTTGCACCTGTTAGCAATGGTTGTGGCTAAAACATGTCAACTCAGTGGGGGTGTCCACTGACTCTCGAGCACATGGTGTATTTGACGTGGCTAACGTGCTTGAGGCTAGTTTAGCCCCTCGTAACATGTTCCTTACTTTAGCAGTTCCTACAATGTATCCAGAGTGTAAGACATTATAGTACAAGCTCACGTTAGCTAGGTAACCACAAAGTAAATGTCCGACAACTTAAACCTAGAAACCAACTAAAGGAAAGCGACCCCAATAGACGTAATCTCATCACTGCTGGTGGGTGGTCACTGTGATGGTGTAGGCAGATTTGACCTCCCACTACCAATAAGTAACTGAATGTAACTTATTAATGTAGATAATCATTTGTAATTGTTGCAATCCATTGATGGAATTTTGGTGCAACCAAAACAAACTAGTGCCACTTGTGACAACTTTTGCTTGCATTGTTTGTGTCACACCTTTTCCCGATTTCCTGGGCGACTAGGGAAAGGTGGAATGCTGGGATCCACGTGTTCGGAACCGTGTAGGCAAGCTGGACTGTGCCCTAAGCAGTGTAACTAAAGGGACAGAGTACGTATTATAGGATTCTAATATTTTTGTAATTTTATATTTTGTTTATCAGAATGTGGTGATCTAAATTCTACTACTTTTGATAGAGTGGAAGGCTTGCCTTCAGTCAGCGCGCTTAAGTTCAACGGATCTCTGAGCATGGCTGTAGGCACCAGCACTGGTCAAGTAAGTCAACCGAGTAGTTTTATGAGACCGTCATACTATTTCTAGTTTCTCAGTAAATATTTTATGTATTAATTGCGTTGCAGACATGCATACAATAATAATAAGTGTGTGTTTGTACAATATATAAACCTGTTTCTGCAAGTCATGGGGTATTTTGTGTAGATTGTTTTGATTTTTTGTTGTTATTTCATCTGTTTTAGAATATGGCTGTAACAAAAGAAAATGTAAAATCAGTGCGGGGGTCTAAATGCACTAACGATTGACAAATAGTAAGGTGTCAGGCCATCACAGACTACCAGTGCAGCTGATTTTACAAGTCTTGAAACTCTACTAGAGGGACTGAAAACAGTTCTTCAAAAAGATATTTCCAAAATCGCCCATACATTCAATTTGGTTGATCTGTTGTCTGCAAAGCCGAAGCTTTCTTTATGATTGGTGTAGTGGTAGTAAAGGCACCCCTCCTCATATTTACATTTATGGTATTTAAGCTGTCTTTATGATTGGTGTAGTGGTGGTAAAGGCACCCCTCCTCATATTTACATTCATGGTATTTAAGCTGTCTTTATGATTGGTGTAGTGGTGGTAAAGGCACCCCTCCTCATATTTACATTTATGGTTATGGATGAGTTCACGGCTTTTCATTTAGTCCGCAAAAGGTTCCTAAACAAACGTTATTGTATATATTTATTAAGAAGGCTATTACAAGTGAAATAAAGTATAAATATGTACAAATCCATTATATTGGCTAAAGGGGCTAATTCGCTAGTTTAAAAATGTATAATATATATGTTGCATTTTGAAAGTTTGTAATGTAAGCAAAAATCCTTATGGTAATCTAAAGGTTTTGGTCTAGCTATAAAATTTGAAGTAGTGTTTTTAGATGTCTGATATTATTGGTTGTATCTGAAGTAACACACCATTTATCAGCACGCATGTTTTGATAAATTACCCGAATGTGTAGAATAAGTCATTGTCGAAACAATTTCCTTGGTGAAAAACCTTTTTTGACTACCCCATATGTGTTTTGATTCAATGCAACAAAAGGCAAAAAAATATTCAGGACACACATTTCTATGCATGAACAGAGTGATTAGAATACAGGGTGGGCTACAAGTGTATGATATATTTTTGTTGTTGTAAAGAATATGTATGCAAATGTGTTAGTAAATGTGTGTGCTTTCTTTTGGAATACTAAAGGTTCTTGTGTACGACCTTCGTTCCAGTCACCCTCTTCTGGTTAAAGACCACTACTACAACTTGCCTATCAAATCGCTCAACTTCCAGGATAACCTGGATCTGGTTTTGTCTGCAGACTCAAAGATAATCAAAATGTGGAATAAAGACACAGTAAGACTGTTTTCTTCAATGGATCTGTAGTGGCATAAAAACATCAAACCTTGTGACAGCAAACTGTGTTAATAAGGGTTTTGATCAAAAATATAAAATCATTTTTAATAAGTATGATGTGGTTTGTGTCAGCAAATTCAATAATTTTTTAACAGGTCTGTGTTCTCTGAGATTGAAAAATGTCTTGTTCTGTTCTAGTTGTATGTAAGTAGCTTTGGATGTGTAACAAGTCCAAAGGACTTTCTTGCTTTGATGTTTTGTCTCCTTCAATCTAGGGAAAAGTGTTCTCATCCATTGAGCCCCAGACCAACATAAACGATGTTTGCATTTATCCCGGTTCAGGTAAGGATAACTTCCCCAAGACACTACAGTTCAAATTACATGGAATGACATGGCAATATGGTAACATTGCACTCAAGACTAATGCTAATTAAGGCCTAAGAAAGGGCCTTTGAATGCGTGCTGCGCTTGCTTCTGAGAAAATGGGCTCATTCCAATTTTATCCAACTGACGTTTTTGTTTATTTGTACAAGTATACATAAAATTCACCACCTGTTCATTTAAGACACTCTAAGATATTGTTAGCATGTCAAACTCGAGACCTGGGCACGCCACAGCTTTAACAATTTATTTAACTAAATTAATCATATTTTGGGGAAGAAAACTGGACGATTTCCAGCTGAATACTGGTATAAGTACAATTTGTTCTACACAGACCCAAATGCAGAAAGTAAAGTATATATTGTCATTTTAAGAGTATAATTTCTTGTCAGAATAGGTTTAAATAAACAGATTCCCCCCCCCCAATCTACGCTTAACTTTTCCTATTGGTCAAGCAATTAATAATTGTAAATATAACTGCAAGCAGTGATACGGTGGCCTGCATATAAAAGAAATGACAGAAAAAAACAACATTTAAGAAAGAAAAAAACGAAGAAAGAAAAAAATCTGAAAGAAGAAAAGGCAGAAATTTGGTTGGAATGGTCATAAAACTCTCAGCAAATGGAGGCGATTGCACACCCACCAACCTACACGACCTTCGGTATCCTTAAGATGATGAGCAGAATTTAAAACATTATCTGTTACCAAACAATATGCACCACCAGCACTTGCATAAATAATTTGACAGTGCTCTTTTTTTTTTGCAATCCAGCAGGAACATTTGAGAAAGTTGTGTTCGTATAGTAGCGACTCCAGTTAGATCAACAGACTCACGTCTATTCGACTCTTCACTTGCAGATATTGAAGCAAAAAGGTCACACACCAGCTGGATAAGACATGCTTTGGCCTTATTTAGAGACACACCATACACAGTCACAAGACCCCTTTACATTTTTCACTCTTTGTTTTATTGCAGCCATTTGCTAAAATCGAAAAAGTTCATTTTATTTCTCATTAATGTACACTCAGCACCCCATCTTGACAGAAAAAAACAGAAATGTAGACATTTTTGTACATTTATTAAAAAAGAAAAACGGAAATATCACATGGTCATAAGTATTCAGACCCTTTGCTCAGTATTGAGTAGAAGCACCCTTTTGAGCTAGTACAGCCATGAGTCTTCTTGGGAATGATGCAACAAGTTTTTCACACCTGGATTTGGGGATCCTCTGCCATTCTTCCTTGCAGATCCTCTCCAGTTCCGTCAGGTTGGATGGTGAACGTTGGTTGACAGCCATTTTCAGGTCTCTCCAGAGATGCTCAATTGGGTTTAGGTCAGGGCTCTGGCTGGGCCAGTCAAGAATGCTCACAGAGTTGTTCCGAAGCCACTCCTTTGTTATTTTAGCTGTGTGCTTAGGGTCATTGTCTTGTTGGAAGGTGAACCTTCGGCCCAGTCTGAGGTCCTGAGCACTCTGGAAGAGGTTTTCTTCCAGGATATCTCTGTACTTGCCCGCATTCATCTTTCCGTCAATTGCAACCAGTCGTCCTGTCCCTGCAGCTGAAAAACACCCCCACAGCATGATGCTGCAACCACCATGTTTCACTGTTGGGATTGTATTGGGCAGGTGATGAGCAGTGCCTGGTTTTCTCCACACGTACCGCTTAGAATTAACGCCAAAAAGTTCAATCTTGGTCTCCTCAGACCAGAGAATTTTATTTCTCATAGTCTGGGAGTCCTTCATGTGTTTTTTGGCAAACTCTATGCAGGCTTTCATATGTCACTCTGCCATAAAGCCCTGACGGGTGGAGGGCTGCAGTGACAGTTGACTTTGTGGAACTTTCTCCCATCTCCCTACTGCATCTCTGGAGCTCAGCCACAGTGATCTTTGGGTTCTTCTTTACCTCTCTCACCAAGGCTCTTCTCCCACGATTGCTCAGTTTGGCTGGACGGACAGGTCTAGGAAGAGTTCTGGTCGTCCCAAACTTCTTCCATTTAAGGATTATGGAGGCCACTGTGCTCTTAGGAACCTTGAGTGCTGCAGAAATTATTTTGTAACCTTGGCCAGATCTGTGCCTTGCCCCAATTCTGTCTCTGAGCTCCTTGGGCAGTTCCTTCGACCTCATGACTCTCACTTGCTCTGACTTGCACTGTGAGCTGTAAGGTCTTATATAGACAGGTGTGTGCCTTTCCTAATCAAGTCCAATCAGTTTAATAAAACACAGCTGGACTCCAATGAAGGAGTAGAACCATCTCAAGGAGGATCAGAAGAAATGGACAGCATGTGAGTTAAATATGAGTGTCACAGCAAAGGGTCTGAATACTTATGACCATGTGATATTTCAGTTTTTCTTTTTTTAATAAATTTGCAAAAATTTCTACATTTCTGTTTTTTTCTGTCAAGATGGGGTGCTGAGTGTACATTAATGAAATAAAATGAACTTTTTTGATTTTAGCAAATGGCTGCAATAAAACAAAGAGTGAAAAATTTAAAGGGGTCTGAATACTGTCCGTACCCACTGTAGCTGCAGGCAGCAATGAAGGGGTCCAAGCAACCTGACCCAGTACGACAGAACAGCCCCCACAACAGAAGCAGCCGGATCCAGTACGACAGAACTGCCCCCACATCATTACATTCACGCCAGGCCACCAGGTTCCAGTAGGACAGAACGGCGCCCACAACATTACATATACGCCAGGCCCCAGTACGACAGAACAGCCCCCACATCATTACATTCATGGCAGGTCGCCAGGCCCTAACTGGCCATCGTGCAGTTTGGGCAAATGCCAGAAGGGCCGGTGCAATATTTGGCAGTTCTGGGCCGGTCTGCTTTGTTGTTAAATATAACGTCAACAATGATTCAATAATAATTTGCATTCAATAACTTTGACTAGATGCGCAACGATAAAGGTGAGGATGTACAGTGCATCCGGAAAGTATTCATACCCCTTCACTTTTTCCACATTTTATTATGTTACAGCCTAATTCCAAAATGGATTAAATAAAAAAATTTTCTCAATATTCTACACACAATACCGCATAATGACAAAGTGAAAAAGGTTTTTGGGAATTTTTTGCAAAAAAAAATATCACCTGTACATAAGTGTTCACACCCTTTACTCAATACTTTGTTGAAGCACCTTTGGCAGCAATTACAGCCTCAAGTCTTCTTGAGTATGATGCTACAAGCTTGCCACACCTATTTTGGGGCAGTTTCTCCCATTCTTCTTTGCAGATCGTCTCAGGCTCCATCAGGTTGGATGGGGAGCGTCGGTGCACAGCCATTTTCAGATCTCTCCAGAGATGTTCAATCGGGTTCAAGTCTGGGCTCTGGCTGGGCCACTCAAGGACATTCACAGACTTGTCCCGAAGCCACTCCTTTGTTATCTTGGCTGTGTGCTTAGGGTTGTTGTCCTGTTGGAAGGTGAACCTTCGCCCCAGTCTGAGGTCCAGAGGGCTCTGGTGCAGGTTTTCATCAAGGATCTCTCTGTACATTGCTGCATTCATCTTTCCCTTGATCCTGACTAATCTCCCAGTTCCTGTCGCTGAAAAACACCCCCACAGCATGATGCTGCCACCACCATGCTTCACTGTAGGGATGGTATTGGCCTGGTGATGAGCAGTGCCTGGTTTCCTCCAGACATGACGCTTAGCATTCAGGCCAAAGAGTTCAATCTTGGTTTCATCAAACCAAAGAATTTTGTTTCTCATGGTCTGAGAGTCCTTTATGTGCCAAACTCCATGCGGGCTGTCATGTGCCTTTTACTGAGGAGTGGCTTCCGTCTGGCCACTCTACCATAAAGGCCTGATTGGTGGAGTGCTGCAGAGATGGTTGTCCTTCTGGAAGGTTCTCCCATCTCCACAGAGGAACACTGGAGCTCTGTCAGAGTGACCATCGGGTTCTTGGTCACCCCCTGACCAAGGCCCTTCTCCCCCGATTGCTCAGTTTGGCCGGGCGGCCAGCTCTAGGAAGAGTCCTGGTGGTTCCAAACTTCTTCCATTTGCGAATGATGGAGACCACTGTGCTCGTTGGGACCTTCAATGCTGCAGACATTTTTTTGTACCCTTCCCCAGATCTGTGCCTCGATACAATCCTGTCTCGGAGGTCTACAGACAATTCCTTGGACTTCATAACTTGGTTTGTGCTCTGACATGCACTGTCAACTGTGGGACCTTATATAAACAGGTGTGTGCCTTTCCAAATCATGTCCAATCAATTGAATTTACCACAGGTGGACTCCAATCAAGTTGTAGAAACATCTCAAGGATGATCAGTGGAAACGGGATGCACCTGAGCTCAATTTTGAGTGTCACAGCAAAGGGTGTGAATACTTATGTACATGTGCTATTTTAAAAAAAAAAATTAAAAAAACTTTTTCACTTTGTCATTATGCGGTATTGTATGTAGAATGTTGAGAACATTTTTTTATTTAATCCATTTTGGAATTAGGCTGTAACATGAAATGTGGAAAAAGTGAAGGGATATAAATACTTTCCGGATGCACTGTATGTCCTCTTCTAGTCTTACCTGTGATGTGTACCAAGTTTGGTGACAATTGTGCTTTCGGTTGACCAGATACGCCTTTACTTACTTTTGAAGCGAAAGCTACAGGAAGTTGTTGGGATATGACATCTGCTGTGTTTGGAAATGCCTGCATTTTTTTATAATTATTTATGGGCACTGTCCACAGATACTACCTGTGAAGTTTGGTGGGAATCCGACAAAAGGCCTAAGACTAGTTCTCAAAAGTATGTTATTCATAAATTTCAAAATGGCGGACAATCTAGTGGGCAAACATGAAAATGACCAATGGCAAAGTTGTTCAGCATCTGCTTTTGCATCACCCAATACATGATAAGAGGGATGGGTGTATGGACCCCAGAAGGTGGTCGACCTGTCCAGGGTGTACCCCGCCTCTCGCCCTGTGTCCGCTGGGATAGGCTCCAGCCCCCCCCCCCCCGTGACCCTGTACAGGATAAGCGGTAAAGTTAATGGATGGATGGATGGACCCCAGAAGGTCTGTTTTTTCAGTTTGGCATAGACCTCTATCAGCTTGCCAAGTTTCATAAAAAGCGAGCCATGGCAAGTAGGCAAAACCCTGAACAACGGCGGAATAATAATAATAAATATAACTGCAAGCAGTGATGGCGGTGGCCGGCTATGAAAAAATTATTACAGGAATAAAAGAACATTCAAGAAAAAAATAAACAAAAGAAACAAATTGCAGAATAGAAAGAAAGAAAGAAAGAAAGAAAGAGAAAAGGACAAATCCGGTAGGAATGGTCATGGAACTCTCAGCAAATGGAGGTTGCACACCCACCAACCTACATAACCTTCAGTATCCTAGATAGCAAAATTAGACTGTTTAAAGTAGTGTCTTAAGAGGTTTTTTGTCAATTAGCTCTAAGCCCTCAAATAGTTCACATAAACTGACTTGATCGAGTAGACCCAATTTCAATATACACAGGATAGGATGTTATACTATCCATTATGCCATATTCCAAGAGGAGCACTTCAAAAGACAATATTTTTGAATGGACTTGGGTTGAGAGCAGATATGTCATTGGGGTTTTCAAGTGGGCACCCTCCGTCCCAGATGTTTCGTTAATTTGAGCCCACGACACCTCCAGAAGGCTTAACGGTGAGCAATGATGTCTCAGAACCACCCCCCTCTATATCCGCTCTCGGCACGGCCAGATATTTAAAAAAAATTTAAAATAAACTTTATTTATTAAACTGAGAGATATACCTGCAGGCACTTTCTGCCAACTCTGCAGGGATACTTACCACCTGAAAAGAAGATAATCTTTCCCTACTCTGTTCCTGCAGGCTTGATAAATGACGCTCTGCAGGAAAGACTTACCTTTTATACCTTTGTCCTGAGATTAAACCACTTCTTGGTTTTTCAGCATGATGTTCTTTACTTTTGTGCCCACATAGGATCCTTCCCTTTCAGCCACAGCCACTGGCTACTTCTTTCTGCTATATCTGATATAGCTTTCATGGTCTGGCACAAATCTTTGCCGCAGATCCCCAACTACTTAAGTAGTTTGGTAGTTGATATTGCCACAAATCCACAGCATCCAACTTCCACAGGGCAGACCTTTGTTCTCCAACCTCGCTGTTTTGCTTCAGCTGCTAATTCACTATAGCGGAGTTTCTTTCTTTCGTAAGCCTCGTCTATTGCTTCTTCCCATGGGACTGTTCGCTCTATAAAATAAACAATTTGCTGTGTGTTGAACCAGAGTAATAAGTCTGGTCTTAAGTTGGTTGTTGCAATCTCCGATGGGACTCTCAGTTGTTGGCCGACATCAGCAAGCATTTTCCAATCACATGCTCTCCTCAACTGCCCTGAGCTTTGTTTTGCTCTATAACTCTTCTTTCCCGGAACTCCCTCCCTGACAAAGCGAATGTGGTGCATGTCGCCCTCTGCTCCAATTGGCAGGGCATTAACTGTTGAGCGCCTATGCGCTATTGGTTCCGCCAAGCATTTTAGCACTTGATTGTGGCGCCAGGTGTATCTTCTTTGAGTAAGGCTCGTCCTGCACCCAGCCATTATGTGTTTGAGATTAGCCGTCCCGCCACAGAGGGGGCAAGTTGGATCCTCACCTTCTTGAAGATTGAGCAGCATCAGTGACTTGGGTAAGTTCAACAGAGACCCACCTTTGTTCACCTTTTTATTTACTGTCATACTAGCAATAGGCGCATACGGAGGAGACGAGACATGCTCTGACCTTATTCACAGACACACCATACACGGTCACGGTGTCACATCTAACAAAAGTACAAACCGATATCTGCATTTACAGCACTTCATAACTCTTTACATAAACATGATAAAAACATAACAAGGAACATGATACATAAACATAACAAGGAAACATTAAGAGCGCTGTCCACAACGAATAAAAAGAGTTACTCGCCAGGCATGCTGGGAGTTACACCCGACGCTACATTATGTCATGTTTCATCAAGTACAAAGATGTCTGCCTTGCGCGGTTGTGACCCTCAGCTCCAAAATAAATTTTGTAATCCAGCTAAGAACAAATCCAAGAACGTATAAACCTCTCTTTGTCTGATATGACAAATATCTGCTTTGCAATGTCGATTTGACACCTCGTCCCATGATCGTTATTAAAGGCTACAGATTTACACAGTAACATCGCTACTGCTCGAATCTCAGACAACAAAAGTCGTATTGTAGCAGCTTGCCACGTTACAATGCGTATTTTGGCAACATGTTTGAACGAGGTTACTCAACAAGACACTCAGTCACGGTTGCAAGAAGATTCCCGCCCACTGCCACATGAGGGCGGATCCGACACTGTGTCCACTGCTATGTGGGGGAAAAGAAACTACTAGTGGTGTTAAAACAAATATGCGTTAACGCGCTAATACTTGCTACTACTGCTTAATAACTTAGAGAAATGCATTTTGGTGCAGTGTGAGCTCAATTATGACTGTATCGCCAAGCTTGGTTTTGTGTGTAAAGTAGACCATCTGAGGGTGATATACAGCGATTTTGAGTTCCTTTGGTTTTATGGTTTCAGAGGAGTTAGTTCAAATCCAACCAATAAACGACTAAACTTGGCTATTTATAAAAAAGGCAGTTTTCAAGGTACATTTTTTAAAACTTTAAATCGTGATGTGAATCATAATACAAATATTGTATAGAAGTATGACATAAATTGGTCCAATATTGAAGATGTTAAAAATCTAAATGTACAGTTCTGTTTACAGTAATACATTTTTATGCACTGTGAGCTCAGTTTCTAATGTATTAACAAGCTTGGTTTTGTTTTGAAAGTAGACCATCTGAGGATAATATACAGCGATTTTGGTGTAATTTGGTTTTATGGTCTTGGAGGAGTTTTTTTAAATGGTTTTGGACTTATACACTTTGAGTAGACCACCAGTTTTTGAAAAAAACAGAGTGATGGACTTCATAATTTGTAATGGGTGCCAGCATAGGAAAGTTTTATTTCTCTGCAAGGGACAAGTTCTGAAATTTTCAGAGCTGTAACCCTAATGGTCTTTTTTTTATGATTTTTTTAACACTTGGAACTTTGAACTGCTTCTATAGCGCCACCAACAGGAACAATGAGACAGCATGGCATGGGTTGTAGTTTTGAGAGGACCTGGACATGTGTGCCAAATTTGGTGCATTTTTAACCATGGAAAGTAGGATATTTGGGGGAATAATAATAATAATACTAACGATTACAATAGTTGACTGGCTGTACTAGCCGGCCACCTAATAATAATACTAACAAGAACAAAAGGGTTCCTGCAGCTACGCTGCCTCTCCAGGACTTTGGTTCCAGATCCAGTGCCATGCGTAGAGGTGAGCCCAACTATTTGTAGTTGGTACTGCTCCACCTCCCGCACTAGCTCCGGTTCCTTTCCCACCAGAGAAGTGACATTCCACATTCCTAGGACCAGTCTACGATGCCAGGGGTCAGCACGCCTAGGTCCCCGCCTATGCCTGCCATCCGGTTGGCATTGCACCCGACCCCGATGTCTATCCCTGCAGGTGGTTGGCTCACAGGGCGGCAGCTCCATGTTGTTTCTTCGGGCTGTGCCCGACCGGGCCCCATGGGTGAAGGCCCGGCCACCAGACGCTCGCTGGTGAGCATCCCCCCCGGGACTGGCTCCAGGGGGTAGCCCCAGTTTCCCTATTCCGGGCGAGGTGCTACAGTACCATTGGTTCCGATTCATCTTGGGTCTTTAAATCGCGCTTAGTCTGGATCCTCCCCCGGGACCAATTTACCATGGGAGATCCTACTAGGGGCTACTGCCCCCGACAACACAGCTCCCAGGATCACAGGGACACTGAAACCCCTCCACCACGTTATGGTGGCGATTCTAGGAGGGGTTTAACACCTAATTATAAAGTCTTATTTTTGTCATGTCTCCCCAACCTAAACATATCAAGGTCTTACAGAACAGAATGATGTTCTTGTTAAGATTCGTTAGCATTTTGAAGTTGGCGCTTTAGTAACATCTTACAATTGAAGCACTTATACCATCCAGTTCACTAATAATAATAATACATTTTATTTGTAAAGCGTTTTTCATTGTAAAGACAATCTCAAAGCGCTACAACAACATTTAGATAACATTATAGAATATATACAATATTGATAAACGCTCAAGCAGAAAAACTAAGAGGAATTGAAGAATAAATTAATAAAAAAACATTAAAATACAGATTGTCTAGGAGGGCATTCCGTAGACGGGGGCTACAGCACTGAATCAGTAAAGCCTCTGAACA
Source organism: Galaxias olidus (assembly GCA_026901105.3). Classification (NCBI taxonomy): domain Eukaryota; kingdom Metazoa; phylum Chordata; class Actinopteri; order Galaxiiformes; family Galaxiidae; genus Galaxias; species Galaxias olidus. The sequence goes on along the minus strand of JAPMUY010002000.1, from coordinate 42,118 downwards.
CGCAGTCTTGCTCTCTTTATCCAGTAAGGCTGTTGTACACTTGTTTTTAGTTATTGCAGGGTGGAAACCTAAAATCTATTTGTTACTGCAGAGAATTTTTTATTTCCTTAGTTTTTAATTGATTGTTATAATTCCAGCCTTTGTGACTTCTACTCTTTATACTTGAATTAACTAATCCACAGCTTGCACCTTGTCTTCTGAAGGGACTCATCTGGACTCCCATATGTGCTTTTTATCCTTAGGTATGCTCTTCACGGCCAACGAAGATTCCAAAATGAACACGTTCTACATACCGGTGAGATTATATTATTTTCGTTATGTTTCTGTGAAGGTATCTTAAATTCTGAGCCTTTTGGTTCCAACACCTCTATTTAAAAAGCAGACTGACAGAAAAAGGGCAACAGTACAATGTTAATTGAGTAGTTTGGTTACAGATTTAAGTTTTATTCCTTTTAGTCACTGTCTTGTACATTTAGACGGGTGACAAATAAAAGAAAAAACCAACCAAGTGTCTCAGTAAGGTGCAGCTTTACCTTCAATTATTTGAAATCAAATCCATAGTCCATCCATCCATCCATCCATTTTCCGCCGCTTATCCGGGGCCGGGTCGCGGTGGCAGCAGGCTAAGCAGGGTAGTCCAGATGTCCTTCTCCCCAGCTACATTTTCCAGCTCCTCTTGGGGGATCCCGAGGCGTTCCCAGGCCAGATGAGATATATAATCTCTCCAGCGTGTTCTGGGTCAACGCCGGGGTCTCCTACCAGTAGGGCGTACCCGGAAAACCTCCAAAAGAAGGCGCCCAGGAGGCATCCTAATCAGATGCACGAACCACCTCATCTCGCTCCTTTCGACGCGAAGGAGCAGCGGCTCTACTCCGAGCTCCCTCCGGATGACCGAGCTCTGTACCCTATCCCTAAGGCTGAGCCCAGCCACCCTACGGCGGAAACACATTTCAGCCGCTTGTACTCGTGACCTTATTCTTTCGGTCATGACCATAGGTGTGAGGGTTGAAATGTAGACCGACTGGTAAATTGCGAGCTTCACCTTTCGGCTCAGCTCCTTCTTCACAACGACGGTCCGGCACAACGCCCGCATTACTGCTGACGCTGCACCAATCCGCCTGTCAATCTCACGCTCCATGTTTCCCTCACTTGTGAACAAGACCCCGAGATACTTGAACTCCCTCGCTTAGGGCAGCAACTCACTCCCAGCCCAGAGAGAGCACTTCACCGTTTTCCGGCAGAGAACCATGGCCTCAGACTTGGAGGTGCCGACTCTCATCCCGACCGCTTCACACTGGGCTGCAAACCGCTCCAGTGCGTGCTGAAGGTCACGGTCTGAAGAAGCCATCAGAACCACATCATCTGCAAAGAGCAGAGAAGCAATTCTTAGGCCCCCAGACTGGACACACTCCCCCCAGCTCCCTTTACCCGAGTGTCCCAAGACATGCGGCCGCAGGTCTGACAATACAACCACAAAGTCGATCATTGATCTGCGGCCTAGGGTGTTCTGGTACCAAGTACACTTATGAACCTCTGTGAGGTTTCTGGGCACAGACCGAGATTGACACTACAGTAACGGTTTGGGATTCAGACCCTTTTATTAGGAAACTGCATGCAACAGCGGTTGCTGGTTGCTTCCTTGCTTCCTCCCCAGCACTCTCCAACCTACTGCAAAGAAACCGACACCTATAAATAGCATTCCAACTAATCACCAGCTTGAATCTCTCAGTGGAATGCCTCACCACTACGGTCCTGTAGCGCCCTCTACTGGCCAGATGCTGCCACAACCCTCACAGTGTCCCCCGCTCTAGCCGCAGGCCGGGGACATCACCGGCCAGCAACCCCCCCACCCCCCACCCCACCCCACCGGAGCGAGAGAGGAAGTCGGCCACCACCATCTGCGCCCCCGGCCTGTGGATCAACTTGAAGTTGAAGGGCTGCAAAGCCATGTGCCAACAAGTGATCCTGGCGTTGGTCTCCTTCATTCGGTGGAGCCACTGATGGGGTGCGTGATCGGAGTAGAGGGTGAAGGCGCATCCCAGCAAATAATAGCGGAGGGTGCCTGCCGACCGCCCACTTGATGGCCAGGCACTCCTTCTCCACCGTGCTGTACCGAGCCTCACGTTCCGACAACTTGCGGCTCAGGTACAGCACCGAACGGTCGACCTCAACCTGCGGCTGGGACAAGATCGCCCCCAGCCCTCGGTCCGAGGCATCTGTCTGTAGGGAGAAAGGGAGATCAAAATTAGGCGCATACAGAACCGTGTTTCCACAGAGGGCATTTTTCAACTTCTCAAATGCCACCTGGCACTGCTCCGTCCACTGGACCGGATCTAGGGCACTCTTACAAGTGAGATCAGTCAGAGGGAGGGCCAGGTCTAAAAACCCCGGAACAAACTGCCGGTAGTAGCCAGCCAACCCCAAGAACCCTCTCACCTCTTTTTTGGCCGTGGGGAAGCCGCAATTGCTGCAGCTTTCTCTATCTGTGGCCACACCTCCCCATTACCCAAGTGGTACCCCAGATACCATATCTCTCTCCCACCAATCACGCACTTCTTTGGGTTGGCCGTGAGCCCCGCCTCCCGCAGCACCCTTAAGACAGCCGCCACCCTCTGCACATGCTCCGCCCAGGTGTCGCTGTAAATGACAATGTCATCCAGGTAGGTGGCAGCATATGCAGTGTGAGGGCGCAGCACCCGGTCAAGAGCCCCGAACAACCCAAAAGGAAGTACAGTGAATTGATACAAACCGAAGGGAGTAGAGAAGGCTGTGTTCTCGCGGGCTTCTGGCGACAAGGGAATAGCCTTTAGTAAAATCCAGTAGCCTTTGGTACAATCCAGTGTGGTGTAAAATTTAGCAGTGCCAAGCCGGTCCAGGAGTTCGTCGACCCGCGGCATTGGGTACGCATCAAACTCGGAACCCTCATTCACCCTTCGATAATCCACACAGAACCGAATAGACCCATCACGCTTCACCACCAGCACAATGGGGCTACTCCAGGCACTGTACAACTCCTTTATCCCGCCCATCTCTAGCATAGCCTTGAGCTCTCATCTCACAATTTCTCTCTTGTGAGCGTGCAGTCTATAGGACGCATACGTATCGTCAAACCCGGCGTCGTGTCTATGTGGTGTTCTATGAGCTTGGTTCGCCCAGGCAGGGGAGAAAACACATCAGCGAACTGTTCCTGTAATCTGGTGACATCCGCTTCCTGGCCCGGCGAGAGATTTATACCAAACTGAACCGAAGCACTAGCTTTAGAATTTGGGACTTCCGGTACGAACTCATCTCCCTCTGATTTCACCGTGGCCAGCGAGACAGGGACCTCACCAGATTGAACTCACCTGGCGATCTCTCAGTGGAATGCCTCACCATTCCTCCCAATCACCCCCTCCAGGGTTCTCCATCGTCACCCACGTGAGCATTGAAGTCCCCCAGCAGAACTACAGTCTCTAGATGGTACCCTTTCCAGGACCCCACCCAGCACCTCCAAGAAGGCCGGATACTATGAACTGCCATTTGGTGCATAAGCACAAACAACAGTCAGAGCCTTCCCCTCAGCGACTCGCAGTCGCATAGAGGTGACCCTCTCATTCTCCGGGGAAAACTCCAACACAGCGGCGCCCAGCCGGGGGCTTGTGAGAATCCCCACACCTACCCGGCGCCTCTCACCCTGGGCAACTCCGGAAAAGAAAAGAGTCCAGCCCCTCTCCAGGAGTTTGGTTCCTGACCCAGTGCCATGCGTAGAGGTGAGCCCAACTATATCTAGTTGGTACTGCTCCACCTCCAGCACTAGCTCCGGTTCCTTTCCCACCAGAGAGGTGACATTCCACGTCCCTAGAACCAGTCTACAATGCCAGGGGTCAGCACGCCCAGGTCCCCACCTATGCCTGCCACCCAATTTGCATTGCACCTGACCCCGATGCCTATCCCTGCAGGTGATGGGCAATTCATAGTTTTATATGTATTTTCCAAGGCTCGAAATTAGCGGTAGCAATGGTAGCACAGTCTGGCATTCTCCTTTTTCAAAACGGTGCGCCTCATGTCTTTCTGAAAATAGTTCAACTTTGGCAAAGCACAGCGCTCGTCAATTTCACTTTTCGATTATAGGCGGGATTAAAAATTCTAATACACAAACTACTCCATTGAAGAAAAGTTTATTTAGCAATCTCAGATTTCTCGGTTGCAGATCAACAAAAAAGGCAATGGTGAAGCCTGGTAGCGAACTTCTGCCGTCACTGAAAAAACGTAATTTCTAGCCCTGATAATCACAAACGCGACATATAGTAAATAGAGTTGTGAAACTGTGCCCCCTAAAAATAAAATTGGGTGCATGAGGCCTCTGCCTCAAACCATTCAGTGACCCTTTGTGCTCTACGGATGGGGACATTGTCATCCTGGAAGAGACCACTCTCATCAAGAAAGAAATGTTTCTTTCATCATAGGATAAAGGTGATCACTCAGAACAACGTTGTAATGATTTGCAGTAACTCTTCCATTTAAGGGGACAAGTGGACCCAAACCATGCCAGCAAAATGCCCCCCACAACATAACAGAGCCACCGGATTCCCTCACTGTAGGGGTCAAGCATTCAGGCCTGTACTGTTCTCTTGGTGTGCGCCACAGATGCACTCGCCCACATGTCTGGAATATGGTGAAGGATGACTCATCTGACCTGTAGACCAGTGCTTACAGTTTTTGCACCTCTGAACTCTCAAATGTGTATTCATCTTCGTAATGAGGGGTTTATGAACTGCAAACCTAATATAATAGCCGTCTCTATGTAATTGTCAACGGACTGTTCTTGCTGACACCGTCTAATCACATCCTGCATTGACATTCTCAGTCACCTGATGAAGAGTTTCTCTACTGTTTTTCCTTGCATATTGCACTAATGCACGAGCATCACGGTCATTACATGTGCGCCGACATCATTTACTGATGTCTTGCCCATAGATCTAAATGCATGTCACTTCAGTCACTGTTCCTATTGAAACACTAGCCAGTTGAGCAGTTTTTGTGACTTAAACTTCTACCATCCGTGCCACAACAAAAAATGTTTTTTTACCATTATTTAACCAGGTAAATCCAACTGAGCACGAATGCTCTTTTGCAGTGGCAACAATTAACCCTCTTTCAAAGTCACTTGGATATTTTCCTCTTGCCATCTTAATACAAAATCAGAATCAACTGGCCTGCACTAGCAAAGACACTGCAAAGAAGCTATAACTATTTTAATGAAGAACTGCTTGTGTGCTTCTTGTCTTGCTCTTTGACCCAAGTGCTTTCCAGCTAACAGACCACTGTCCACTGGGTTACCATTCTTCTATATAATCCTCTGATACGGTGCAGGTTTTGTGATTTATTAAATAATTGCAAGTCGTCCAGGTCCTTGTGCAGCAAATAATCTCTAAACCATGACCCTATTGCCATCATGCTTAACTATTGGTATCAGGTTTTATTGTTTGATGCAGTGCTTGGTTTTAACCAGACATTGCAGATCCACTGTCAGACAAAATGTACAGGAAAGAGAGTGTGTCTCTGTTTGACTTTGAGTGAGAGCTTGGATGTAACCGAAATTATTGTAGTGTTTCTCATAGGTCCGTTACTGTTTGTGCGTTTTGTTGTGTGTGTAGGCCCTGGGACCGGCTCCACGCTGGTGTTCCTTCTTGGATAGCCTGACAGAGGAGCTTGAGGAGAGCCCAGAGAGCACAGTTTACGATGACTACAAGTTTGTAACGTGCAAGGACCTGGAAAACTTGGGTAAGAGAGAGATTTGCAATTAGTTTGTCATTTCAGGCTTTTTCTACAGTGACAATGATACAATCAACTCTGCTAATATCTATGTATGCCTTTAAACCCTAACAATATGTAGTCTACAGCAAACAGACTATGTGGACTTGTCTACAGCCTATACATTAATTTAATAAGTTGTGAATTTGTTAATACATTTTCTCACAAATAATATCTGGAAAAACTACAATTCATAGTATTCAATCCGTATAACAAACAAATGGTAAAGGGAAGATGTTTGATTTTTGGTCTACTGGCTGTTATTATTGTCGTATTACAAATCTTTCTTCTGGGAATGTTGCAGACCATGTCTTACACATTTAATAAGCTGTTAAGTTTCCACACATTTTCAAAACGTAGGAAACTTTTGCTTGCAGCGTTTAGCAATCCTCAGCTATGAACATATCTATGACTGCACATCAACTATTATGCGTAGCAGTGTATCAAAAAGGCAGCTTTGAGATACCCTTGGTCTAAAAGTGAAAGTTTTTGCTTGCACCTTATGTCTCATGTCTGCCAAGGAAAAGGTGTTTAAGAGGGATGAGTAGAGACGGTCAAACTAGGGCTACTCTACGTAGCTTTCTTAACAAGATTGCTGTGTTGAGGAAAGAGCTCTGGTTCCTGCCGCAAGCTGTTTTATTTGACTCTGGTAATGCCATTTTTTACTTCAGGCCTGTCTCACCTTGTGGGGTCATCTCTCCTGAAAGCATACATGCATGGCTATTTCATGGACATCCGGCTTTACCATAAAGTAAGCATTTGTGCCAATTGTGTTTATTTAGTTTTTCTACACTTATGCTATTCAAACATTTTAAGATAAAATACAGCTAAATAAAACGTATGTGGTCTTGTTGGAATTTGTCATGAAAATATTGTTTTGTTCTAAATCTGTTGTTTTGTCTTGGGGTTTGATTTGACCAGGTTAAAACACTGACCAATCCGTTTGCATATGAAGAGTACCGCAAGGATAAGATTCGCCAAAAGATTGAGGAGTCACGGGAACAGAGAGTCCATGTTAAGGTAGAGAGTAGAAATGTAGATTTCAATATGGTTACACCAATGTTCTTTTGTTAACTAAACTAAAGGTTGGTCAGCTAGTTTTGGATGCCATTCATGAAATACAAATCTATATCTGTGCTGAAACAGAAGCTGCCCAAGGTCAACAAGGAGCTGGCTTTAAAGTTGATGGAAGAGGGGGACAACAAGAGAGTACTGGCATCTAAGAAGGGCAAGGTAGGAGCCAGGGATTCAGATGGTGTCAGGGGCTGGTCCTATAGGTGATTTAAATGTTTACATTAGCTTACTAAACTACTCCTTATCCACCTTAACCCCTAACCCCCACAGGCCCAAGCCAGCATCTTGAATGACGATCGGTTCCAGGTTATGTTTGAGAACCCTGACTACCAGGTGGATGAACAAAGTGAGGAGTTTCGTCTACTCAAACCTATTGTGTCCAAAGTGGTCCAGAAGAGGAGGAAGAATGCTAATGTCACTCAGCAGGTACATTTTTTCCCTGCTACTTTTTTACCCCAATCAATGAATAGCATATTTTCCATATGGTCTGAGTATAACAGACAAACAGTATCAAGTGTTATGAATATTTGGACTGGGCAATTGGATGGTCCCCACAACAGTAAATTTAGTTGCGTAATATCTGTTGGTTTTTGGTTAGGATTGAACATTAGTTGTCTTTTTTTGGCAATGTTGAACTAAATTGGCATTGACCTTAACCTTGCGTTTGGCTTTGGTTTTGTATCCAGAAGGAACTAGAAGAGGAAGAACAAGAGGGACGAGCCAGTTCTGAAGATGTGAGTTCAGATGATGACAAGAGCTGGGTGGAGGAGGTGAGGGAGCAGAGACGCCTGATATGGGAGGAAGGACGTGAAAGGCGGGGTAAGGAGAGAAAACAACAGGACAGAGACACCAAATTGTTGAAACAGGAGCAGCATCAGACATCGCAGCAGGTCTCAGGCAATGCCAGTCAGCCACGTTTCTTCCATATCAAGACTGGAGAGGAGTTCCGCAGTTTTGGTGATGTGTCGCGCAAGCAAAAGATGGAAAAGTAAGATTACTTAAACATTCAAGGGCTTTTTTATACCTAAAGAGTTAAGGTGTGAAAGGGCCCTATGATCTGTACATAACAGCAAATGGGTTCCAAACTTTGTAAATTATAACCGATGTGATTTTTCAAATGTGACTGTCTGTATCGACTAGGGCCTCTCTAGAGGAGCGTCTGAAGTTGGATGAATATTTGGGTACAGCCAATGTGGTGGACAGTGTTGTTGGCAGCAAACAGCTCACCTTCACTTTAAAAAAGGTATGTTTTTCTGAGCCTTAAAAGGAAACGTAACTTTAAAATGTGCAAGAACATAATGTGACGAACTAGATAGATCCATGTGACGGCCCAACCCACATACCAACACAACATCTGACTCATTTCATAAAAAAACTCCAGTCTGGTTTATTTCTTTATGTGCAGTTGTTGTACAGCTTTCGAGTGTGGAGAAGACTAACAATGCAAGTTTAGGCAGGCAATGTGATGTTTCCATTTCACGCCTGTTTGTTCGTCATACCGGATGATGTTTAATACACAAGCCTAGTGCATATTCACACATGAAAGTGGAAGCGGAATTTGGTTCACGAAGCTTGGCAAACATACCAGAGACCTGATATAACCGTAAAAATTCTAAGAGATTACAAAACATTGCAATTACATAACAATATTATAAAGGGGAATTTCACCCTACCTTTTCTCTTTATTTTGCTTAAAATGTTAATTACAGTACGTATCTGCTTTAAATAACATCATAATCTCACCAGGGAGGATTTTAAGCTTTATGTTTTAATTTCTCAGGCATGGAGTTAAAGTATAGTTTGGCTATTCACAGTGGGCCACAACACCCATAAATCCCAGAGTATTCATGCACCACTCTCTAGGAAATATGCCTCCCTTCTCTGTCTGTCTCTTCTCCTCTTTTGTAAACTCCAGCTCATACATGTACGATTGCCCGTCACCGTCTAATATCAATGCTAAATCATCATCATAATCGTCATCATGTTCTTGAACGGGGGAATCGGGGGCAGCCTGATCCATTATAATAAAAGGCCATTTAGTTAACTACCAAGCTGGCTAAATAGCATATCCTTTCTGTTGTTGCAATGGAAACGCCCACAGAAAAATGAACGCACTGAGTAATTGGTTGTATTCTTTTTTTTAAATTTTTTTATAACAGTTAGCGGAGCATGTACAGTTAGGCCCAAAAATATTTGGACAGTGACACAAGTTTTGTTATTTTAGCTGTTTACGAAAACATATTCAGGATACAATTATATAATCAATATGGGCTTAAAGTGCAGACTCTCAGCTGTAATTTGAGAGTATTCACATCCAAATTGGAGCAAGGGTTTAGGAATTACAGCTCTTTAATACGTAGCCGCCTCTTTTTCAAGGGACCAAAAGTAATTGGACAATTGACTCAGAAGGCTGCAAAAAAAATAACAACGCTGCATGGGCTCTTCCCTCATTAACCTGTCATCAATTAAGCAGTTAAAAGGTCTGGAGTTGATTCCAGGTGTGGCGTTTGCATTTGGAAGCTGTTGCTGTGAACACACAACATGCGGTCAAAGGAGCTCTCAATGGAGGTGAAACAGACCATCCTGAGGCTGAAAAAAAGAAGAAATCCATCAGAGAGATAGCAGAAATGTTAGGAGTGGCCAAATCAACAGTTTGGTACATTCTGAGAAAAAAAGAGTGCACTGGTGAGCTTGGGAACTCAAAAAGGCCTGGACGTCCACGGAAGACAACAGTGGTGGATGATCGCAGAATCCTTTCCATGGTGAAGAAAAACCCCTTCACAACATCCACTCAAGTGAAGAACACTCTCCAGGAAGTAGGTGTATCAGTATCTAAGTCTACCATAAAGAGAAGACTTCATGAGAGTAAATACAAAGGATTCACCACAAGGTGCAAACCATTAATCAGCCTCAAAAATAGAAAGGCCAGAATTGACTTTGCCAAAAAACACCTGAAGAAGCCAACCCAGTTCTGGAACAGCATTCTTTGGACAGATGAGACTAAGATCAACCTGTACCGGAATGATGGGAAGAAGAAAGTTTGGAGGAGAATTGGAACAGCTCATGATCCAAAGCACACCACATCTTCTGTAAAACATGGTGGAGACAGTGTGATGGCATGGGCATGCATGGCTTCCAATGGCACTGGGTCACTTGTGTTTATTGATGATGTGACAAAAGACAGAAGCAGCCGGATGAATTCTGAAGTGTATAGGGATATTCTTTCTGCTCAGATTCAGCCAAATGCAGCAAAGTTGATTGGACGGCGCTTCACAGTACAGATGGACAATGACCCAAAACATACTGCAAAAGCAACCCAGGAGTTTTTTAAAGCAAAGAAGTGGAATATTCTGCAATGGCCGAGTCAATCACCAGATCTCAACCCAATCGAGCATGCATTTCACTTGCTCAAGACAAAACTTAAGGCAGAAAGACCCACAAACAAGCAACAACTGAAGACCGCTGCAGTAAAGGCCTGGCAAAGCATCACAAAGGAGGAAACCCAGCGTTTGGTGATGTCCATGGGTTCCAGACTTCAGGCAGTCATTGCCTGCAAAGGATTCTCAACAAAATATTGAAAAGTAACATTTTACTTGGGGTTATGTTTATTTGTCCAATTACTTTTGAGCCCCTGAAATGAGGAGCGTTTGTATAAAAATAGCTACAATTCCTACATGTTTAATCATATATTTTTGTTCAACCCCTTGAATTAAACCTTAAAGTCTGCACTTCAATTCCGTTGTAGTTGTTTCATTTCAAATCCAATGTGGTGGCATGCAGAGCCCAAATCATGAAGATTGTGTCACTGTCCAAATATTTTTGGGCCTAACTGTATATCTTCTAATGTAGTGAACAATAGGCACATTGCTGTAACATTCCAAGGAAAAGGACAAAATCTGTTCACATGTAAGTTTGTACATCGATCTAGATTGTACAGTCTGTTCACGGAATGGTACATTTATTTTTAGAATCTTAAATCCGAACAATACAATCTCTGACGTCATCGACGTCACCGTTCCCACATACTTTGTTAAAAATATGTAGCTTCTAGTTTCTATTCGTATAACAAACAGTTATCTTGACCTACATGATCCACTGGTGGCTTCTGATTAAGTCCAGTTTTTCTCAATTGGTATGGTTGGTGTCTTTGTTAGTTCAGTAAGAAGGTTTTGTAGAGCTGTGTAGATTGGTTTATTTCTTTTGTTATGAGTTATTAAACATTGATCAATTGTCTTTAATATCTCTCTCTCTCTCTCTCTCTCTCTCTCTCTCTCTCTCTCTCTCTCTCTCTCTCTCGCTATATTTGTTACAGTCAGAACAGCAGCGAATGCAGCATCAGGCTGAAAAGGAACACCAAGAGGAGAGGAGGAAGCTAAGGCGCTCAGCAGGACACCTTCAATCTCGGAGAGGGCATGGCAGAGGCAAAGGAAGGGGCCTCTATTAAGTAGAGCATTGTTTTGTTCAGCCTTCCACTGCATATGTCACATTTAAGCATAGGTGGGCATCTAATTGACCGTGAGCTACTTGCTGGCCACAGAAATTGTACAAGACTCTTCTGAGATGATTTCTTGTCGTACGGGGTCCGTGTGCATTGTAGCACCGCACCAAAGCAAACAGAAAAGACATGGTTGCTAGAAATCTGGTAACGGCAATTAGTTAGTGCTCGAGAACAGTTGTGCTGAAGCACAGAGTTGGTATAAAAAGCTTTGTCCCTTGGTTACAATGAGAGAATCGCTCCCTTTTTCCTTTTGCTATCACACGTATGCTATTCCCTACTGTGGGCCTGGTCAAAAGCACAAGGCGATAATGACTATTAGCAGATTCTGCCTAAATTATGCGTAGAGTTCATTGCACTAGTATCCATAAAAGTTACCTGCAGGTTCACTGTGATTCAAATAATGGCATCAGGCATTTGTCTTTATTTCATCAATATTGACAAGGATCTCTTGATAAAAGATTCATGCTAAATGCCAGTACATTTGTATTGTAATTTACATGGCCTGCATGCCTGTTGTGAACTTCTAAATAAAAAATTTCAAATAATTAGTGTGTGCTCATTTTAAAATAGTTATATAATCATATGATATTCATATGATTATAAGGGATGTTGTAGTTTGCCTATTTATATGTGGGTACCATACCAGTCAAGGGTTTGGACACAGTCTCGTTCAAGTATTGAGTGCTCTCAATATATTTGTATTTACATTTACATCATAGCCCATTTTCCTGTTTTATCCCGCAGTGGATGTCAGGCTATTGCAGTCTTGTTTGCCTTCATGCTGGCTGAAGAAGTGAAAGAATGTGTGTCTTCAGCAGGGTACTTTCATCGATTTTCAGCAGCTGGCACTTTCAGATTGCATACAACACAAATTCCCCACCACAAACACTCGCGTTTTCTCTCATTGTAGCGCTGCAAGTTTAATCACAACCTTGGTTAACAAGGGAGGGTACGATTCCAACTGAAGTAACTGAGACATTGAGAAAGGATGAGTCAGCAAAGAGGCCTAAACAAACCTCTTTTGTGCAATCCATGGCCATTTAATACCTCGGACAGCCGAATGCCAAATACGTCGCGAAGTCCCTCCTTGAACTGCCAAACATCTGTGGAGTTTGGACTTAGGGTTAGAGTAGGATCCATGGATTTTTACTGTTACACTTCATAGGGTAGTATTTGTAAAATCGAGAGTTAAAAGTCATGCACCCTATATGGATTTCATCAAAACTGCCTGTAGAACTCATGTCAATTCACAATTTTCATTGTTTAATTTACCAGTTGTGTTGCTAGTCTAGAAAATTATTATCCTAGGTAAGGGCAGTTTAAATATTTGTCCTGCAAGAACCATACTGTGACCATAACTTTGAAAGGTTGTTAATACAAAAGTATTTTAAGACAAACATTTACTTCAGATAATTTGTGTGGCCATGACACAATATAAAAAAATTACAACACTGTCTACTCACGTAAACACAGCTATCAATTAAAGCAAACAAATGTTTGTGCACTCCCTACTTGTTTCTATCCTTGTTTGGTACAAGAGCATAAAATATATTTAGTTATCCAGTAATGGAGCATATTGTAGAACTCCAAGTATAATAGGCTGACTACTTATTATTCCACTAATTATATGATTTTCATTAGGAAAAATAGGTTAAAGTAAAAGCACTGTAGTACGGAAGCCCTAAGAGGCCATACATTCATACATTTCTTTTACTCCGTTTTCCCGTGATAACAAGTAAATTTAATTTTGTTTTCTCAAGATCTCAATGTCATTATCTCGAAATAGCAAATGTTGTTTTCTCGAGATAACGGGATAATTTTTTTCGAGTTCTCAATTACATTCACGGACACGTCTGAGTTCTACAGACGGCCTGCGGCCTGCTCACGCCTGTACTTTTATAGGCTACTGGAGCTTGCAATTACATGCATCTACAGCACCTTTTAGGATTTTAAGTCAGAATTTCTGTCTGTGTTGCAAGATTAATCATATTTGTTGAGAAAATACCGATTGTACAGCTGAATCCTGCGCACAGCTAAATTCCTAATAGGTGACAGTTGATGTTCCTGCATAATCTGAATAACAGCAAGGCATAAAGCCAATTTAGCCTGTGTCAGGTAGGCCCTGAGAGATCAGATGTGACGCGCGGTGATCAATATTACCCTGCGCTTCTAACATTTCTGCACTACATTATGTTTCCTGCAATGATTTAAGCTACCAACTATCGTCATGTTTTCATGGGATCTCGAGTTATTTATGTGATTTTGTCGGGAAAACAAAGGTTCATTATCACGCGATCTCTCGGGAAAACAAATGTGTTTATTAAAAGATAATGGCTTGAATAGGGCTTAATTCGAGATCTCGAGAAAACAAATTAAATGAACTCTATATCACGAAAAAACAGAGTAAATAAAATATATTAATTTATGGCCCCTTAGGGCTTCCGTACTGTAGTGGCACGACAGTATACAGTATCACAACTGTTCTACTGCTTTTCTTTGTTTGTATGATACAGTGTGAAAAATGGCTTCGTTTGGGAGGCTTCATTTAGTTCTGAAGCACAACAAGCTTAGTTATTATTGCTACAGTGTAATTGTGCTACAAGGGGAAAGGTCATGCGTCACTTTAATGACTATGCCTCTGATATGTCAAAGTAAGGCCATATAAGCCAATGGAAGCCTATAAGGGACTTTATTAAAATGATAATTTAAACTTGAAAAATTTAAAAGTAATTTCACGATAGCATTATCATTTTCCACATATAGGCTATGTGTTATTTGAGTCAAAATGTAAATGTACATGCCATAATCTCATTGCATTCCCAAAAACATTTGCACATGCTCCTCTGGGCATTCTATGTCAATATTAAAATGAAAATTGAAAAGCTGTTAGACATTTCATTTTCAAAGTTGTACCCGCAGTACTGCGGAAAATATCCAACTTTTAATTCAAATTTGAAAATTAAAATGCAATATAAAAAAAAATGTTAAGCATTATTTATGTCACAATTAAAATTAAAATGCAGTTGTCTTAACAATTGGAAAATGAAAATAAAATGGCATTTGACATATCATTTTCAAAGACTTTGGACTCAGAGTGGCCAAGTCCGCTTATAATAAGCAACTTTGGGCTTCTTTTTTCAATAAGATTTAAAAAATAATCAGGAGTTGCCGGTTGCGGTTTTTTTGGGCTTGTTTTAAAAAATGGTTGCTTTAACTTGCTTGTAAAGAAAATCTAACAAGCTAATTTCTTTTTTACATTTATGGTTTGTATAGGCTACTGTCCTCAATGCATTGCTCACTCAGTGTGCTCATTAGTCTAATAATATCAAAGTTGCTTTTAAGCGTAATTCACCCTCCCACGAATTTCCGCAAATTTATCACCGGCCGCCCCCTTGCCGAGCTCGAGCTTGTGTTTTACTACAAAGTAGTAGGCCTTTGCGATCTATAGGTTAGGCTTTCTTGACCCGTTGTTGAGCTATTATTTCTTAAAGTTCTCAGTTTTATTTTTGTTCTAGAAGTTCTGTTTGCACATTTATTAAATTAATTATATAAATATTAAAAGCTATCTGATTATTCACAATGACAGAGCTTAAAGAAGAGGATCAAGTGTGCGGCAAAATCTTGAGCATTAACTCTCAAGTGCATTTGAGCACACTAATTACCAGAATCATAATGCCCTAAATAAACGTATGCGATAATATGAATGCACGATTGACACGACTCAAGATTGGACTAAACTATTTAATTAGAATGCATTTCGGATTCCATGTAGAACCCGTTTTAAATTGATTACCAACAGTTTATCGTTTATCTGAATGTGGAACCAATTGGAAAGTGGTTAAATCACGTAAAGGCAGTGTTTCCTCCTGTCCCCCAGCAAATAATGCTAGACTCCAGTCCTGTAACTGATAAAAAGGAGATTTGTGATGCTTTTAACCATCATTTTATAAAATCTGGCTCACTTTTTGAAGAATACAGTAGAGCTATTGTGGCACAAATGGCACCAGGAGATGCTGTTTACACTGGTGTAGAAAACGAGATAGTCCCATTTAATTCCCATGGAAATGGTGTTTCCTTCTCATTTAAACAATTTGATTGCTTGGAAGTTCTACATGCCCTATGCAATTCCGAGTGTATGAGAAGCTCTATTGGTGTAGATCAATTAGACCCGTATCTGCTAAAGTTTTCTGCCCCCTTCATAGCCGAGCCCCTGACACATATTTTGAATTTAACAATCACTTCTGGTTTAATACGGAAATCAGCTCTGGTTACTCCTTTACACAAAGGGGGGGGATGCAATAGCTTAAATAATTACAGACCTATCTCCAAACTCCCATGTCTAATGAACATCTTAGAATATCTTGTAAATGAACAACTTTGCTTTGCTTTCTTGTCCACTAATAATATTTTAAGCCCTTTTCAGTCGGGTTTCAGAGCTGGTCATAGTACTACAGCAGCTATCTTCTACTAAATTATATAGTTGCTGCTTTTGATGATAAGAAACATTGTGAACTTTGTTTATTGATTTGTCAAAGGCTTTTGATACTGTTAATCACAGATTACTTCTGGATATATTAGCCTTGCAGAGATTTGATGATGCAGCCTTTACATGGTTTCAGGACTACCTCTCTGATAGAACACAGTGCTTAGATGCTAAAGGTTTGAAATCAAAGGTTGCAGCCATAGAAAACGGTGTGCCACAAGGTTCAGTATGAGGTCCTACATTATTTACATTTTATATTAATGATATATGTGCCTCTGTAAAAGATTGTATTTCTATGCAGATGACACCATTCTTTACTCATGTGCTCCATCCATTGAACAGGCAATGTCAAACCTGATAAGGGCATTTCATTGTGTACAAAAATCCCTTAGAAATCTAAGATTAGTCCTTAATGACTCAAAAACTAAATACATGCTTTTCTCAAGGGCCAAAAGGTTAGATTATAAGGCATATAACATTTGCTCCATTAATTGGGCCCAATTGAGCGTGTTGCAGTTTACAAATACTTGGGAATTTCACTAGAAGAAAATCTATAATTTAAGACGCATGTGCTTGAACTCACAAAGATGGTGAGGATCAGACTTGGAGCTCTATATAGAATAAGGTCATGCTTTTCACTTGAAAATAAAAAGACAATTGTGAAATTTACACTCTTGTCAGTCATGGATTATGGTGATATTGTATATATGCATGCAGCCCCAACTATTTGAAAAGTCCCTTGATGCAGTTTACCGCAGTGCTTTGCGTTTTGTAACTGGGGATAGTTTTAGAACTCATCATTGTACACTGTATACATAAGTAGGATGGTATTCTCTTAGTGATAGGAGAGAAAAACGTTGTCTCTTTTTTGTTTACAAGGCATTGCTGGGCAAGTTACATTTTTACCTTACTTCATTATTAAAACACAAATCCAGTAGTCATAGGACACGCTCACAGGACTATATCACTATTGAAATCCGCAAAGTGAACACAGACCTGGGCAAATCAGCTTTTAGGTTTTTTGCCTCAGATAAATGGTACAAGGTTCAATAGGAATTGAAATTAGAGCAGTTTGTTTCTGTTGAACAAGTTAAGCTTTTACTGGAGGATTTGGGAGCTGAAGAGTGTTCTTGGTTGTAACTTAAATATTGTGCTGTATTGTAAATATTGTATTGTAAACATTTTTATTAAATTTTGCTTAATTAATTGTTTAGTTGTTGTAATTTATATATTCTGCCTTTGAACAGGGCACTGCTGTAAAACAGACCTGGTCTCAGTCGGTTAACCCTGTATAAATAAAACAAATTATAATAATAATAATAATCATTCAAGGGACATAGAAAAATCGCTCTGAAAGCCATCAGAACAATATCGTTCCCCATTAAGTTATAGTTATCGTTGTATTGTGAACAGGCTCCTTTATTTAACTTGGAACGATTTTTATATTTTTATTGTTATGGTTATCGTCCTATGTGTGAAGGCCGCCTAATGCGATATATTCTATAACGGCTATCTGTATTTCCAAAACAAGACAAAGTAGGCCTAGGGACTAATATATTTACACACGATCTGTGTGAGAGAGCTGTAAAAGCTTGACATTTCTTAAGGAAAATGTTTATATATTTTCATAAATGTTGACACCCCTAGTTTTAATTGGCTAATTTTGCATGGCCATAATAGAGTTGGGCTTCTTTTGGGCTTGTTTTTGAAGGGAAGTTGCTTATTTGTCTCAAGATCTGGCAACACTGGGCTTGGTTGATTAACGTTTACAAAACATTTGCAGATGCATTTTCATTTCCGTTTTGGTAACACATGGTAGTCTACATGTTGTAAGTCCTCTGGATTCGAAAATGCACTTCTAAAAAATGTAATTTAAAAGATGCCATCTGGTGTCAGTGCTAGTGATACTGATAACCCTCCACAAATTCCACAGGTACAGAGGATGATATAAACACAATTAGCTAAATTTTACGTTCCTCCAGATTTTTTTGTTTTTGTTTTAAATATATATATATAGAAGTTAGTTTTTGGACTGTTGAACGTGAGGCGGTCCAATAGGCCTACTGCTTTCTGAAAAATTGGGGGAGACCATGTCCCCTGTGCCAGACCCCATAATTAAATACGTTTGATGCCAGTCATTAGGCAAAAGGGCAGGCTATAACGAAACATTTATATTTAAGGAAAATCAAGGCAATAAAGCGCTTGCCACGAGAGCGCCCTCCATATTAGTTGACCAAAAACTAATAACTGCATTATTATAATTTTTATTATAGCCAACTTAAACCACGGGGATTACAAACTGAAGCCCAAATCAGGTAAAAGTCAGAATAGCACGTACACGACCTAAACATTGTTGTCACTAGCTGCTAGCTCATTGGAATGCAACATTACAGGTAACAGTGGGCAAACTAATAACCACAAATATTACAATTGGGTGTGGCTTTCCTAAACAACAACGAGTCTTACATTTTGTTCTTCGTCGACCACTAGTCAATCTCCCACTAGTGGCACTATACGACCACGTGGCTGTGACAAGACTAAACCGGTTCCTGGGTAGGGTTAGATTGAAGGCCGGTTTCAGCTGGTGTGTTGCCTTAGAAAGAAAGTCTCTATACATTCGGTCTGTATCCTTTCCACCTTCCAGTTTCCACTGCAGAAGTTCAACTAGCCGAGGGTTTCAACACCGCCTTCTACCAATACCGTAACGCTACTGGTTGGAAGAGATCAAAGCTTTTATCCCTGGATTTTTATCTAATGGACAAACACTTTGTAAATGCTTTTTAAGGTAGGAGTCAGACTTGAACAACATTTACATTGCTAATGACTAATGACTGTTGTTACTCAAACTATTCAAGTTAACCTTTTTCTCAAAAACCATTCAACGTTATTCTTACGTAGCCGGTCAATGTTAGTGAACGCTAGCTATTTTGACGAACCTAGTTGTCTAACTACCAGCATATGTGACATTAACCTCTTTAAATTAGTAATAGATGCTAACAAATTTGTTAAGTGTGTTGAATAACGCTGTTGGAATGTGTAGCATTTATGTTTTAGGCGAAGTTGCATTCGTTTATTTCACCTTTTCATCTACAAACCGCGAACAGATTAGGCAATAGTTAATTAGCTAAATACTTATAAATAGCTAAATTAAATGTATTCGTACATCACATTTTATTAAACATTGGCAATTCAGTGTGCTTTACACAAGGCACGCAGATGAATACAACTTTAAAGGAAGAAATAAAAGACCCCAAAATAGATCTATTTTTTTTACAAAATAAATTTATCTTACTAAGGAACAATTCGGTCTAAAATAAATGCAATCGGGAACAGATACGTTTTTAATCTGGATTTAGAAACAGTCGTTTGGAGCGAGTCTCAGATTTTAAGGAAGTTACGCCTTGCTGGTAGGCCCGGGCCACAATTTGTCCACGTTACAAATGCCGGCTGCGTGGGCATTCATTACTATTTATTTTCTCAGATTTTGCGAATATGCTCAAAGAAAATGTTGCAAATATAACGTTAGCTAGCTAGTAGTGTAAGAAATGGCTCCGCATGAGCTAGAGTAAGCAAGCTATTAAATGAATAAACCACATTTAAAATCTTTAAACCTGTGTGTTGAAGCCTGACGACTGGCCATAAAAAACATTTCTGCACCTTAAATGCTATGAAAATCGGACTTTCTAAATATTTGCAGTGAGTCAAGACAGCCATTGCCGTTTCCAATTGGAATTTGCCCTTCTGTTGATGAGTCTGTAATTGCACACAAGAAACATTTAAATCGTTACCCACAATTTATAGAATTTTTTTTTTTTTGCGTGCCTTTACATCCCATTTGGCTTAACAGCAGCATTATATACTGATCATCCAAAACATTCAAGGCACCTGCCTAATATTGTGTAGGTCCCCCTCTTGCCGCCAAAACAGCTCTGACCTATCAAGGCATGGACTCCACAAGACCTCTGAAGGTGTCTTGTGGTATCTGGCACCAAGACGTTGGCAGCAGATCCCTGTAAGTCCTATAAGTTGCAAGGTGGGGCCTCCAAGGATTGGACTCGTTGTTCCGGCACATCCCACAGATGCTCGATCGGATTGGGATCTGGGGAATTTGGAGGCCAAGGTAGCACCTTGAACTCATGTTAAGGAATGGTTTGAGGAACAATTTTTGCAGTGTGGCAGGGCACGTTATCCGGCTGAAAGAGGCCACTGTCATCAGCGAATATTGTTGCCATGAAGGGGTGTACTTGGTCTGCATGAACGCCAGGACCCAATGTTTCCCAGCAAACAATTGCCCATAGCATCACACTGCCTCTTGTCAGCTTGCATTCTTCCCACAGTGCATCCTGGTACCATCTCTTCCCCAGGTAAACAGCGCACACGCACCCGGCCGTCCACATGATGTAAAAGAAAACGTGATTCATCAGACCAGGCCACCTTCTTACATTGCTCCATGGTCTAGTTCTGATGCTCACGTGCCCATTGTAGGTGCTTTTGGCGGTGGACAGGGGTCAGCATGGGTACTCTGACCTGTCTGCAACTACGCAGCCCCATACGCAGCAAGCTGCGGTGCACTAAATGTTCTGACACCTTTTTAGCATAGCCAGCATGAACCTTTTCGTCAATTTGTTCTACAGTAGCTCTTCTGTGGGATCAGACCAGACAGGGTAAAAAAATAAAGCCTAAACTTCAAAGAGTTTTAGTAAATTGGGAAACTCAAATTACTAACATTAGTAACGCATTACCTTTTTAAGGAGTAATCGGTAAAGTAACTTGGTTACTTTTTAAAGAGGTAACTAACTAAATGCAAATTTCCAGTAACTAGCACAGCACTGCTGCCTAATATATCCCACCCCTTGACAGGTGACATTGTAACAAGGTGATCAATGTTATTTACTTTCCCTCCCAGTGGTTTTGATGTTATGACTGTGTATTAGCAACTGATAAGCCTCTAGTGCAAGGTGTTGCGTAAGCCTGCTGAAACAACTATAGGGGCAGAGTGCATTTAGGCCACGCCCACGTCTTGGGGGAAAACGCAGCATTTTCCCCTTTTTGCGTTGCACAGTTTTGTCGCATGTACATGTCAAAAGGCTGTATGGTTGGTTGCACGGCAAATATGCTAACTAGCCCAGATTTTAAGCCCATTTTTTACAAGACTCTTAGCTTTAAGTCGACTATAACATTATCAACAGACAGGAGGGCTTCCTAGCAACCGGGACCTTATGGCAGTGGTCCCCAACCACCGTGCACGAGGTTCACTAAAGAAATCTAACAATCCATCATATCATTAAAAGGGTATCTTGTTGACGATCTCTTTTGGGGGGTTTAACCGAAGTTAAATACTAATGGCTAGTTCTGTCACAGTATAATTGCATTGATTGTGATACTAGCTAGTTGACAAACAGAGACAGCGCTACAGAACATATAGGTGGGCTGCTCGGCCAATATTAGTACAAATACTTAGCTTTACAAACAGGGCCTATCTAAGCTACGACCGCAATATTTTTGATAGGAGATTCAAATAGTGATATGGCCTAAAATCCCCATCCCTACCGGCCAATGATATTTTAAACTGGCCTAAATAATACATGGCATTTTTGTGTCACATGCATACATTATTATTAGTAAGCCTACGTTGTGTTGAGTTAAGATATTATGTTGCATACAAACTTAAACAAGTGGAAAGGGCAAAAAAACAAATCAATCATATTTTTCTATATGAATTAAATTGTCAACAGTTAATCAGTTCCAAATATAATAGCCGAGTTGTACTGTAGCCAGCCTTTTATGACTTGCTGTTTGGTCATAAATGATAGGGCTTAGATATGATATGACGCTTACAAATTGATTTCACATGAACCAGTAGGCCACAGCACAGCTCAAAGACAAACTGTCACTAAGTAGCTTGAATTCAGCTTGACGTCTGCCCCATTCTCAACCACATAACAATCATTCATGAATTGGTCTCATGTTCCAAAACGAATCCAAAAGCAAATTGTTTAATTATGGCAGTGTTGGCCTTCCTAAATGCTAATATTAGGTTAGCCTAAAGGAAATATAACCAACAGGGGCTAACCGTAAACGTTCAACTTTGTTGTAATCGTCGGCAAAATGCTGACGTTGCTGGTAACTTTAGACACACATTCCCAGAGCCCTAATGTCAGTAACGTTAGACGAGTGGAATTTGCAATTGGAATACGGTAATTTTCACCAATTAGCCGGTAGCTAAACAATCACTTGCCACCGGTCTGTTGATAGAGTTGATGATGCTAGGTTGAGTTCTAAATTGAACCAGAGGGACGCAGTGGGCATAATGAGTAGCTCGTGTGTCAAACTCCGACACAGAAAGCAGAGGAAATTAACAGCATAAATGAGGCAAAACAAAGTAGACTCTCTGCATAGTTTTTTTTTTAAAAATATTATACAATTTTGGTGCAAACATTTACCCGCCAGTGTGGCCGGTAGTCTTCAGAGATGCACTCGCCAAACGTAAAATCTGCCGGCCTTTGTTAATTTCGGACCCTGCTCCAGTGGTTTGGATTTTTCCATGCTAGCAATAAGAAATGTGCAAGCACACTCAGTGCTGTGTCTGTGCCTTGCTCGTTAATTTTTTTTTTGTATTTAGTGCTATCGGGAGATTGATTTAGGATGAATTAATTTAATCTTTCTTTGGTGTCGGATAGGCTATCTAAACCGACAACAGGCTTACGGTGCACCCAGTTTTGGCTATAATCGGCTATAATTTCAATATCGGTGTAATACGTTTCCCATTATTGGCCAACAGTTTATCGGTCCGATAGATATCGTGCATTCCGAGCCGATACTACTTGGTGGTAATAGCATTTGTGTTTTATTGCTAAGATCCAACAAATGTAGTTTATTAAACTAAAAGTAGTAGCAAGAATTGAACAATGGCTACAACAATAAAATAAAATAAGAAACTTTGCTACAGTTAATAAAATTCAGCCTATACATAAATTTAAAAAAAAAAGATAAACGCTACCAACTAGCCCTATTTTTATTTTAGACTCAAATCTTCATTTAGCATATTCAAAGTTCCGCTTATTTGCGACGCTACTTTTTTGAATAAAAATGCTCGGCTGCTTGTGCCAATTTGAAGCCATCCAACCCCTTGGCAAAACTTGCAATCCGCATCAATCTTGTCACCTTTTCCTCAGTGAGGCTGCTTCTCAGGGCAGAGCAAAAATCCATGCTCTGCCGGCACACTGGGCACAGGAATTGTGCTAGCAACCTTTCCCAGCTTTGCAAAGTCGGGATAGATTTTCCAGAATTCCCCGATGACCATTTTGTAGGGGAAATTTAACCCGCTGTACCCACGCAGTGCTGTCATCGGCACTGCACATCGTCGAACATCCGAGCTGCAAATGAAAGGTTGCACTGTGCCGAAAATGTACATAAATCTGGCAGCAGCGTTTTGAATCCGTTGCAATCATTGGATGTTTCGCTTGCTGGTTCCAGAATAAAGTGCGTTGCAGTAGTCGAGTCTGGAGGAGATGGAAGCATGGATGACCTTTTTCAAAATCTGCTAAATGAGCAACGCTCCCACCAAAAAAGTTCAAACTAAAGTTAATTTAGCTTTCGACTAATAAAAAAAGTGAGCCAATTTTAAAAATAAATTAAATAAATAAATAAAATATAGAACTGGTCGAGCCTGGGCCCATTATGCAACGGAGCGTCTGACCACTATCGGCCACAAATCGGTATCGGCCTGAAATATACATATCAGTGCATTCCTGGTTCTATCTAGTTGGTTCCGATTGCGTTCACACCTGAAACTTGGAAGCGGACCGAATCCTATCTTTCCTGTTGAACTGTTTGTTTGATCCCCACCAAATTTGAATGCTAACTTATTACCCTCTTACAGAATAACTGCTTCAAGAAAGCACACACTGGCTACTCTGCTGGCCCTGGCCTCGAGTTTTATCTAAAAGTTTTCAACTTCACGGGTGAACCACCTTGGCTGCTCTGCACCTGATAAACATACGCTGAATCCTATTGTTTCTAGGTATGTAAATGTTGAACCCCTTTACCTTATTTACTATTATCTGACTTTGTAGCCTTTTAAAAACTGGTTTTAAAATGTTAAAAGTAAACCATGTTTTCAGTATGATATTATCTGCACATGACAAAAGGTATATAAAGAGCAAGCTGTAATTTTTGGGCCGTAAGATTTAACTTCAATTTTTTATCCCAACGTGCCTTTCCATTCTCTTAGTTTTTCTGTGGGACTAATCTAGACTGTATTGTCAAAATGAACACATTCACGCCTGCCGAGTTTGACATCTCTTTCCTGGATGAAGGCTTTTGTGCCAGGGACATAGTTGAGGAGAAGCTCAATGAGGCATCCATGACGGTAAGGCAATTTAAGGAGAAATTATCGTTCTCTTTTGTTATTCTATTTGCTTTCTTTTTGATATCCCAGGCACAAGAGATGGATTTCAGTATGTTCCTTTTTAAATCTATAATATTGAATTTTTTTATGTTTTTATTAAATGCGTAAGCTGAAAGTCTTGTGCAAAGTGTCCGATTAGTTTAACCCGATCCTCTATTTCAGGACGATCGAGATGCCTTCTATGTGTGTGACCTTGGTGATGTTCTGAAAAAGCACCTGCGCTGGGCACGCACCCTGCCCCGGGTCACACCTTTCTATGCCATCAAATGCAATGACAGCCGAGCTTTGGTTATGACTTTGGCCTCCTTGGGCACTGGCTTTGATTGTGCAAGCAAGGCAAGTCGTCTTTGGTGTGCTTATTTGGGTACATTGGTCTGCTTATTTGGGCACTTAAAACATAATTTTGACAAACAGCATAAATTAATAAATTACTCTACATTAATAAATGTTAGACGTTGATGCTAAATGTACAATGGTTTAATACATCACACACAGCTACGAAAAATAATTAAGAGACCTCTGCGAAATTCAGTTCTTCTGGTTTTACTGTGTTTTCACATTTTTGTCTTCTATTAATTACTGACAACATTTCACCCAAATTTAAATATTGTAATTTAGAGCATTTATACAAATATTTTAATTTAGAGCACAATATATGCGGTGTTTTCAGACCTTGAATAATGCAAAGAAAACACGTTTATTTAAATTTTTAAGCACAGTACTAATATTTTAACTTTGAAAAAAATCTGGGTCATTCCACCAAATATTGATTTCTGAACTCAATCACAGCTTTTTATGCGTCTTTGCATGCTCTCCACAATGCTTCGTTTTGATGGCTTGGGACCATCCATCCTCTTGCTCACATTCCAGATGTTTTCAATTGGGTTCAAGTCTTGAAATTCCTTCATCCACACCTTGATTGACTTGGCTGTGTGGCATAGAGCATTGTCTGCTGGACAACCCAATCCTCAGAGTTGGGGAGCATTGGCAGAGCATAAGGAAGCACGTTTTCTTCTTCCAGAAGAACTTGTATGTGGCTTGATTCATGCGTCACAAAGACATTTTCTTAGTTCCAGCTGAAGCTTCCCCACATCAACACAGACGCTCCACCAAACTGTACAGTTGGTGCAAAACACTGGCCTCTACTCTCTTCTGTTCTCTGTCTACCCATTCAATTACCAGGTGTTGGACACGGCTGGAAATTGGTAGCTTTTTTAATGTTTTAGTCAACCCGATTCCAATTCCACCAAGTAGTATTATAACTCGAGATACCTGATACAAAACGGGCTCAACCAGCTGAGGTGGAAGCACCCGAACTAACAGCTTGCACCGGTGCTGGCGGCAGCACTGGCCCTTTGCATACTTTAACGAGGAAGACATGTTACAAGGCAGCGTTGTTGGAGCTAAAGATCAAATGGTCAGACAACCAAGCCTAATTATGGCGAAACCCACCATAAAACTGGAGGGTACTCTGTTTTATAAATGCAAACTCCACACATTTATAAATAGGCCACAACCCTCAGTATTGTTGTTGTTCAGTTGAATTGCTTTACTTCATTTGTTCTACCACTAGTTGAATGGTTGCATGTAAATTTGGCACATTCTCCTGTTAAAGGTTTTAGCTCTTGTACAAAATTTTATTCATATGAATTTTCTCAATGTTATAGTTTTCATTTAATAAAATCAACAAAGAAATTAAGGTCCCTTGTAATTGTGCCTTTTTTTCTAACCCTTTTCACTCCAGACTGAGATTCAACTTGTCCAGTCTCTGGGAGTAGATCCCAGAAGAATTATCTATGCCAACCCTTGCAAGCAGGTGTCCCAAATCAAGTATGCTGCAGCCCACGGAGTCCAGATGATGACATTTGACAGCGAAGTGGAACTCTTGAAGGTGGCCCGCTGCCATCAAGGAGCCAAGTAAGGAGGACCATATGGAATCTGTTTGTTTTTACGCTTTACAATTTGTGTACTTAATCAACTAAAATGACTCAATGTCAACAGTAGTGTAATTAGTTATGCATTGTTTTTATGACTAACAATCTTGGAATGCAGTGTTTTCCTTCAGTTCATAAATGATAGGCCCCCAGTTAAGACAAGTAGGCTTCATTTTAGAAAGCTTTGCTTTCATAGGAAACTTGCTTAAAACCTTTTGAGTCTTTACTCTTAACAGGCAAGATGCGTTACACGTCTCAATAAGGAACTTTGTGTAATCTGGATTTTTGTCTCTGAAGATTGGTCCTGCGTATTGCCACAGATGACTCCAAGGCTGTGTGCCGCCTGAGTATCAAGTTTGGGGCCACACTCAAAGCCTGCCGGGGACTACTCGAGCGGGCCAAGGAGCTGGGGCTGGATGTGATTGGGGTCAGCTTCCATGTGGGCAGTGGTTGCACTGACCCAGAGACCTACACCCAGGCTATATCAGATGCCCGCATAGTCATTGACATTGGGGTGAGGGACAGGCAGAAGGGCTGTTTCATATGCAACACTTGAGATGATTTGATGAATAACATTTTTTCAATTTTTAAAAGTTGTAAATCCTGTGTTCTGAAGGGTGAGGTTGGCTTTAAGATGAACCTCTTAGATATTGGAGGTGGATTCCCAGGATCAGAGGACACCAAACTGAAATTTGAAGAGGTAACCACTTTATAGACACATGCTTATAAGGATTAGGATAATGGTGACACTTTTTTGTAATGCAACTTTATTTGTTTGGTTAATAGATTGCTGCAGTAATCAACCCAGCTTTGGATAAGTATTTTCCAACAGACTGCGGCATCAGAATCATTGCTGAGCCAGGCCGCTATTATGTGGCTTCTGCATACATGCTGGCAGTCAATATCATTGCTAAGAAGGTCATCCTGAATGAACAATCTGTGTCTGATGGTAAGTGATAATGCCAAGAAATGCAACAAGCGATTTGTTTTTTTTATTTTGAAATGGTACATCTAGATGCACAAATCTTGACTAGCTTTTGTAATTATGATGTGCAATTTAATTCGTTACGCTCCTCACATAGTTCCCTCATTCCTGCCGTGTGTTGTGTTTACAGAGGAAGATGATGGGACCAATGACAGAACCTTAATGTACTACGTCAACGATGGCGTGTATGGCTCCTTCAACTGTATTTTATATGACCATGCTCACTGCCTGCCGACCTTGCACAGGGTAAGTTACAAATGTAGTTATAATTTAGGTAGTTTGGTAAGTCTAAGTCTAGTAAATACAGAGCCTAGAGCTCTAAAAAATAGTTAATCACCGATCTGATTTGTTGTCTGACTGTAGAGGGCTTTATGGTAGACAGATAGCTATTACTTTTTTTTAAATGGCCTATCTACTTGCCGCTTTATTAGGTACACTTGTTCAACTGCTCGTTAATGCAAATATCTAATCAGCCAAACACATGGCAGCAACTCAATGAATTTGGGCATGTAGACATGGTCAAGACGACCTGGTGAAGTTCAAACAGAGCATCAGAATGGGGAAGAAAGGTGATTTAAGTGACTTTGAACGTGGCATGGTTGTTGGTGCCAGACAGGCTGGTCTGAGTATTTCAGAAACTGCTGATCTACTGGGATTTTCACGCACAACCATCTCTAGGGTTTGCAAAGAATGGTCCGAAAAAGAGAAAATATCCAGTGAGCGGCAGTTCTCTGGGCGAAAATGCCTTGTTGATGTCAGAGGAGAATGGCCAGACTGGTTCAAGATGATAGAAAGGCAACAGTAACTCAAATAACCACTTGTTACAACCAAGAAATGTAGAAGACCATCTCTGAACGCACAACACGTCGAACCTTGAAGCGGATGGGCTACAGCAGCAGAAGACCACACCGGGTGCCACTCCTGTCAGCTAAGAACCGGAAACAGGCTACAATTCGCACGGGCTCACCAAAATTCGACAATAGGAGATTGGAAAAATGTTGCCTGGTCTGCTGAGTCTCGATTTCTGCTGCGACATTCGGATGGCAGGGTCAGAATTTGGCGTAAACAACATGAAAGCATGGATCCATGGTGGTGGTGTAATGGTGTGGGGGATATTTTCTTGGCATACTTTGGGCCCCTTAGTACCAATTGAGCATCGTTTAAACGCCACAGCCTACCCGAGTATTGTTGCTGACCATGTCCATCCCTTTATGACCACAGTGTACCCATCTTCTGATGGCTACTTCCAACAGGGTAACGTGCCATGTCACAAAGCTCAAATCATCTCAAACTGGTTTCTTGAACATGACCATGAGTTCACTGTACTCAAATGGCCTCCACAGTCACCAGATCTCAATCCAATAGAGAACCTTTGGAATGTGCTGGAACGAGAGATTCGCATCATGGACGTGTAGCCGACAAATTTGCAGCAACTGCGTGATGCTATCATGTCAATTTGGACCAAAATTTCTGAGGAATGTTTCCAGCACCTTGAGTCTATGCCATGAAGAATTAAGGCAGTTCTGAAGGCAAAAGGGGGTCCAACCCAGTACTAGCAAGGTCTACCTAATAAAATGGCCAGTGAGTGTGTATGTATCTATCTATCCATCTCTCTGACATTTTTTTTGTTTTTTTTAAATGGCCTACCATAAAGGCCTCTACAGTCGGACAACAAATCAGATCGTTGCAAATTTGAAAACTGAAGCGAATCACCGAAGACACTGGACACTCATTGCCCTGACAGCACATTTGGCAATGCATTTGCAAGAAATATCTGTCAGTTGCTCGCTTGCTTCAAGCATGCAGGTTCTGCCATACCTACATACCATCCTGGAGAGATTTCAGTCAGATTTTAGGGCACAGTCTGCCCTGTTTAGTGTCCAATGACCTGCTCCTGAGTCTGACAGCTGTCCTGATTCTTCTAGACTTGAGTGCAGCGTTTAACACATTGGAGCTTGAAATTTTATTTGAGAGTCTCTGGTATGGGGGTGGTGTTGGTGGCTCAGCCTTGACCTGGTTCACATCCTACCTCAGCAGTAGAAGTTTATCTGTCAGTATAAGCTATTTTCCTTCTCCCCCAGCTAGTCCCTCCTGCAGGGTTCCATTCTGTTCTCTATTTACATACTATTTGCTTCCCCTTGGTAAAATGTTTCAGATTTACTACATTTCCTTTCATTGCTATTCAGATAAAACACAGCTATTTATCGCTTTGAAACCTAATGACAAGTGCAAACTAAATAGGCTCATGGACTGCCTTGAGGACATTGAGTGTTGGATGTTACAAAATGTTCTGCAGCTAAATGAAAGCAAGTCTGAAATCGTCCCATTTGGCCCTACTGAGTCCCATCAAATTGATTTTCCAACAGCCTAGACAACCAGCCCACCCTTTAAAACCTACACTGCTCAAAAAAAGGCGGCGGATAGTCCTGGGGGATCTCCTCCCAGACCTGGACCCGGGTATCCGTGAACTCCTGGACAATCTGTTGTGCTACTTGGTACATAACGTCCCAGAGGTGCTCAATTGGATTCAGGTCTGGGGAATGTGAGGGCCAGTCAATGTAGCCAATGCCATCGTCATCCAGGAACTGCCTACACACTCTGGCCACATGAGGCCGGGCATTGTCCTGCACCAGGAGGAAGCCAGGGCCCACTGCACCAGTGTATGGTCTGACAATGGGTCTGAGGTATTCATCCCGGCACTTAACAGCAGTCAGGGTACCATTGGCTAGCACGTGGAGGTTTTGTGACCCTCCAAGGATATGCCTCCCCAGACCATCACTGACCCACCACCAAACCAGTCGTGCTGGGTGATGTTGCAGGTAGCATAACGTTTGCCACGGCGTCTCCAGACTCCTTCACGTCTGTCATGTGCTCAGTGTGAACCTGCTCTCATCTGTGCAGAGAACGGGGCGCCAATGGCAAAGTGGCATTTCCCAGAATTTGCAAATCAAGCTGCACGGTGCTGGGCTGTGAGCGCAGGTCCCACTAGAGGACGTTGGGCCCTCGTGCCACCCTCATGGAGTCTGTTTCTGATTCTGCTTTATTTTGTAGGGATATAAGGACAAGGATAGTGTCGTCAGATTCCTTCAAGTCAAAACTCACTTATTCTTTAGCATTTGCATCGTCCTAGCCTAGGAGTTGTTTTGTCCTTCTGTGATTTTTTTTTAACTTGTCTGCTACAGAGATACTAACGTCAAGGCTTTTGCAAGGACATTTTGTGGAACTGCTTTTCACTTAAAGTCCAGATAGTTGTTAGTATTTAAGCCTACCGGTAAATTGTTACACTGTTCAAGTTATGATCAGCACCCAAAAAACAATGCACTTGTTGTTTTATCGTTTTTGTTTGTGAAATTTTCCCACACTGGACTTTGCTTTAGCTCGTTTCATAGTTGAACAGCTCACCCTCTTCGATTTTGAAATTGACATCCCGCATATGCCTCAATCGTTTGTCACCCTTGTGTGCCCTGCTTAAGTTGGCAGACAGAACTCCTCATCCAATAACCACACTGAAGAAAAGGTTATTCAACTCCGTTTATTGAGTCACTGGAGGTAGGTTAAAACTGGAAAAGCATGTGTACTTCCAATACACTTATCAACACAATGTAAATCAAGCAGAGATCGTCTTTAGCCCTGACAAACTAGCGTCTCCTAGCAGCAATATGATGACGTCACTCATAACAAACAAGGCACACTCTCAAATGCTTAAAGGCACAGAATACACATACGGGACACGAATACACATGGGCCGTGAATTTCAACCAAAAGACAAGATCGGGAACTGTTCAATTTAATCGTTTTCAATTGAATCTCCTGATGGATGTTAATCTTCAAGAATTAAATCGCGATTCAAAACAGTTCAGTTTTGTTTTTTTGTTATGAAGATTTCTTTGTCATTTATTCCCCCTTTTGTGCCAGGGAAACAAAGACAAAATAGGCCTAAAAGCATTTGCATCGGCTATCGGCCAAATTTGTGATTTAAACATCAGCGTCGGTATCTGCCCAGAATTTCACAATTGGTGCATTGCATACTATATGCATACATCGATCAGCCAGAATTGATTGCTTATATTGTGTAGGTTCCCCTCATGCCGCATACAACTCTGAGCCGTCGAGGCATGAACTCCAAGACGTCTGAAGGTGTCCTGTGGTATCTGGCACCAAGGCGTTAGAGTTTAAAGGATACACTGCTAAGTAGCAAGGTGGGGCCTCCATAGATCATACTTGTTGTCCAGCGTATCCTGCAGATTGAGTCCACACCTTGAACTCTTCAAAAAAAAAAATGGTTTGAGGAACATGAAGTGTAAAAGGTAGGGCTGTCTCGAATAACATGCAACAATGTAATCAAATTATATGATCAGATCAAAACGGCCTTGCTCATGCCTATAAAAATGTATATGTATCACCTATGCCAACATATTTTTACTTCTGCAAAGCGACAAGCCATGGGTGACTGCAGTCAGAGCAAAGCGGCGATCCAATAGGGACATTTAGTTGTATACAAGTTGTTCTCCAATGCTAATTCTTACACCAACCAATACAAAATTAAAAGTTATGAAACTGGGGAAATGGCTGTAAATAGCCATGTTTCTTCAAGTACCAAGGCTGAAATGTCTGACGCATGCTGTGACGACCCCAAGCAACAGCACGGTACTTTATTTGTTTCTCGATCACACAGGTTAGCAGCCCTGGCAATAATCAAATTAAATATAGGGCTATTTTATAGCCTAAGATAAAACGAACTTGCTCCTAGTCCTATGCGCAAATTTATACTAGAAAGACTGTAGCTTATGCCAACATCTTGCTAGCCTAGTTGTAAGCCTGTCACATGATCAAACTCCCAGTTTCAGTGCTGATAATGGTTAGATTGCATGAGAGCAGAGGCACAACACTATGCTAAGGTTAAATGCTCTTGTCAAGTAATGACTAATTCTGATGCATGATGAATAATGTTGGATTAGGCAGACCATTTTTATGTGCTATTTGGGATAAAAAAAACGAACAGGCAACCTTCAAATTCTGACTTGGAAGTCTATTTCCATGGCAGCGATCAAGCTACGAAGCATTCGGGTCAGCCCTAGTAACAGGGCACCTTAGCCTGATGAAAGAAGCCACTGCCATCATGGACAGGGTACCCGCGAGGTCTTGAAAGTATTGAAGCATTGTATTTTATATTCTCTAAGGCCTTAAGTATTGAATTTTGTTTTCAAAGTAGTATTAAATTATGTTTACGAAGGTCTTAAAAGTAACCATTCCTACGAAAGGAAAATAAATTAACGTCAAACTATCAAAAAATGTGTTGTGTGTTACAATTTGCACCCATTGCTTTACGCTCTTGACCATAGTTTGCACGAGCTGTGGCACGAATCAGTCTTGTTTCTTTAAAAGAACTTGCGCATCTTGCTATTAACAAGTTAGCGCTCATCGTTTTTATATTATGTTGAGAGTACGCATGCCTCACAGCTTTTGTGTATTCAATATGAAACAGACTATGATTTACAGTACTATTATTATAATACTAAGGCTTAAAATCCATACTGATTTTCTATTATATCCTTAATGCTTTTGCCAGTATTGATCGTGAAGTTGGCATTGGAATTTAATTCGAGTGGTATTAAGTCTTAAATATAACTTGGACAATCCTGGGGGTACCCTGCATGGAATACCATTGCCATGAAGGGCTATATTTGGTCTGCATCAGTGTTTAGATCGGTGGTACGTGTCAAGGTAACATCCACATGCCAGGACCCGATGTTTTCCTGCAGAACATTGCCTTGGGCATCACTCTGCCTGCGCCTGATTGCTTTTTCCTATAGTGCATGCTGGAGCCATCTCTCTTCCCCAGGTAAATAACGTGCATGCACTCCGCCCTCCACATGATTTGAAAGAGAACGTGGTTCACCAGGCCACCTTCTTTCATTGACCAAACAGGCTTACCTTCACTCCCCAAGAACATCAATGCATTGTGCATACATTACCCTGTCGCCAGTTCACCAGTTGTCCTTCCTTGGACCACTTTTGGTAGGCACTAACCACTGAATACAAGGAACACCCCACGAGACTTCAGTTTTGGAGATGCTCTGAACTCTGCTCCGTTCATCAAAGAAATTATTTTCTGCTTTGGGGCTGGGGAGAAGTTTGCAAATCAAAGTTGTTCCTAAACCGCCTCCAGATCCTTGAAGCTGACTTGATACAGTTAGAGGAAGGCAAGGAAGGGAACTTGATGGGGTAGTAAAGAGCTGTTGAATGGCAGGCCTAGTAGAACACTCTTCCCTATTCTCAGAATGGAGTCAATGTTGTAACGCCTTACGCTTTGCAAGCCAATAATAAAACTGAAAATAAGGCAGAGACAAATCTCCCTGCAGCTTAGGTCTCTATTTAAACTTTTCATAATCGAGGGATTTTCTTGTTCCTAACATCCTGAGATTAAGTTATACATTTTTCCCAGAGAAAGATTGGTTAAGAAATGTAAGCATTGGGAGAGGTGGGAACAATTAGGGAGGGGGTAACATGATAAAAGATAATGGCAAGGTATTTTTTGTTGTGAAGTGTTCTTGAATCTACTATTTTAAAATCTAGAGCCTTGGGAAATTGTAAAATGTGGTCCCGATTTTTTTTTCCCGACAACTTACGGGTTAAATCACGCCCAATACCAGTAGTTGTCAAATACAAATGCAGTTAATGTGACTGATCCGATTAATAAAATCTAATCATTAGCTGCCATTTAAATAATTTGTTGCACATAGTTACTTTGAACCATTCTTAAATCCTTAACAGAAACCAAAGCCAGATGAGCGTATGTATCCATGCAGCATCTGGGGGCCAACCTGCGATGGCCTTGATAGAATTGTGGAGCAGCACGCACTGCCAGACCTACAAGTGGGCGACTGGCTGCTGTTTGAGAACATGGGGGCCTACACTGTGGCAGCCTCCTCTACCTTCAACGGCTTTCAGAAGCCTGACATGTACTACGTCATGTCCCGCCCTGCCTGGTGAGTGCTAGTTTTGAATGAACTACATGTACACGACAACTATAGGTGACTTCAAATGTAGACCTTACTTGGGTTATTTATTTTGCTTGATCTGTTTTTTTGGGTGCTGCTGTAACTTGTTTCTCAATAACAAATTTTTATGCTTTGAGAGATTCGCAACCTTGGGCAAAAATCCTGTCGAGGCTAACTGTAGCCTATAGACAATTTTTATCATTCATACTTCTGTTTTTCTTTACCCGATGCCTACCCACCTGCTTAAGGAATCTCTTGCATTATGACTAGGCTTACATGGGTATTTAAAAGTATTCCATAATCATAAGTCTTACAAGGTTAATCACAATGGAACCGTTCAAAAGGGACCGTTACAAAACTACTGTATCGTGTCAGCTAGTTTTGAAAAGGTATATAATGTAGTATTTCGACTTTACGGGAACGTAAACGTCAAGCTGTGCATTTCAAAACACAAACTTGTGAAGAGGCTTGAGTAAAGCATTAGTTAAATCTCACTAAACATTTAGATATTCATTCAACAAGTTAATGAAACACATTTTCAATCCTTTTGTGCACATTTGGTCACAGTTGATATAGTCTGAACTTAATCTAGTTAGGCATAGTGGTAATATTTCAAACTCTATTCTAAATCTGAAAGTGCTAGTATGCCCCATCCCATCAAAATTCACCGATGAGAAGTAGTGACTTCAGCAGGTGCTTGCTAGTAGCAGCCAATATTTACAGTCAACTAGGGGGACTTCCAGGTTTATACATAAACACTAATACATGCGCACACTATGAACTTTATTGGAAAGGTGGTTTTATTCCTTTACATAGGCCTGCTCTGTTTACATCTCCAAATTAGCTTTAGGTCCTAAAAACCTATGTCTTTCTCCAGCCCTTGAGTCAAGGACAGTGAGGGTATGCACTGTTTGATAACTCTAGTCAAACATTAGGTCAAGGGTATCACTACTTTTTTGTAGAAGTTGGTGTAACCTACATTTTTGTCTAGTCTCTGAAAGTGTACGTTTTCTAATTCTCTAGGCAAGCCGTGCAGCAGATCCGTGCCCAGGGCCCGTTTGTTCCTGTGGTAGAAACCTGCCCAACTGGATTGCCATCCTGCTGTGGCAGAGAGAGCAACCTTGAGCTGACTGCTAGACCTGAGCTATTTAAACTTTAACAAAACAATATCCAATGTTTTTCATATCAACGATTTACTTAACTTACACACTTAAAACATTGAAGGCCTGTTACTTGACCAGAGAAGGAGAGGGGTCAGTCGGCACACATCTGTATGGAAGTGGAGATTCAAATGGAAATTAGGCTGAATCTTCTTGCTCTACTGGCCACCAGTTAACTCTGAGACATATGGCTGTTGGGCAAACGTTAGTCATCTGCATACCTTTTTTAGTTTGAGAGAACCATAAGTTTAAGTGGGCCCAACCCCTTTTGTTAAATTGTAACGAAAGCATCAAACTGTAAAGGAAATGTTGCACTTGGCAACATGGTTTTACTTTTTTTTTTTTTTATCACACACACAGCCATAAAATGCCTTGACTGTAATATGTTAAGAAAAAGAACAGGAAAAGTGCATTACAAATGGGAACGCTGACTTGGTTTTGTTTATACAAACATTTCTCGTAGGTTGCTTGAGTTATGGTTTGCCTCATGACCTAACTTCAAAACTTAATGAGGCAGTTAGCTATTCCTGGAGAACTAAATCCTTGCACTGCTACATTTAGTGTATGTTCTATGATCGCCACTTCCTTACAGCACAATTAACTGACTGGGACATAAGCTGACTGCTCCCCTCTTTTCTCGATTCTTGCATTTCCTGTATTTTCTATTTGTGCGACGTAATGTTTTTAGGCAGAAAATCTGTTTAAATTAATTATTAACAATGTGGAATGGGTACAACAAATTGGATTTCATGTTTGTGTGGCTTTCCTCTTAATACTTTTTTTGATAATTTTGTATTCTTTTTGTTTTTATAAATAAAACATTAGATGCAGAGCTAACTTGTGTATTGTTTTAAGATGAATACTAACTTTACCAGAGCACCATCTAGTGTTTTAAACTCCAAACATTTCCACTGCTCAACAATACTTGGTATAAGGGAGAGTTCTTTGTCTCATGAAACCACCCATTATTTGGTTCTTACTCCTTGCATATTATTCTCTAGAGTGTGATCTGGTGTTTAACTCTCCCAAGACAAGCGGGAACTGTTAACACAAAATGGTTGGATAGTTGTGGCAATAATATACTAGAAATAATGGCAAGGGACAAGAAAATAACTGACTGAAGTTGATAAGTTTGTCAGCCCTCAAGAGGTCTTTTTTTCTGCTTCATTCTCTGTTGTCTGCCCTTTTAGGAAATTTGGAAATGGATCTAGGGGTTCACGAATGTCAATGTTTTATACTGAATTCAATGTTTTTCATGTTACAAAGAATTAAAGCACCTGTAGATAGTTTCTTAGACATGCAGAATGCACTTGGTCACTGCATATCGCTAGCATGATCAGCGACTGTACTTCAAGTGTGGGCAACTCCTTCTGATTTAGTGACTCACTTCCTTGTGCCGTAGGCAAATCATCAGTTTCTCAGGAAATCACTGGCAGCAGACATTCTATATTGAATATTGAGGCTTCAAGAGGACTGATCTGTACGGCGAATTTATATATTTTTTTCTCAGTCTCCCATGGACTTTACAATGTGCAAATTGTAGAAAGGTACGGTGGCCCTGAGAGGCCAAACGCACTGCAACGTCTTCAGAAAACACATGCAGATAGACAAAACACAAGCAATTTAGGAAAACATCTACATCAATTGGAAAACACGCTGCAAATTGAGACAACACGTTACAGAAACGCGCCGCAAAAACAACACATTATAGAAATGCGCTGCAAATCCAGACAACACAACGGAGGTCCTTTGTTCTTGTGTTATCCTTGTCACTTTTAGGTGTCCTCTGGAAACATTTCCCTTGTGTTGCCTGTACTTGCAGCGCATTTTCTAAATGCTGCGCATGTGTTGTCAAATTGATGTAGATGTTTTGTCTGTTTGCATGTGTTTTCTGAAGTTGCAATGTGTTGACCTCTCGGCCACCGTAGAAAGGTATTGATAATACGGTAATACAAAGAAGTTGCCGAAAGTGGCTTTAAGATGGTCACTTGGTTTAGGTCATTGGTATTCAGCGTCTTTTATTTTAAAGGCAGATGTCCTGAATCAGGATAATTTTTTAGAAGGTCCACTTGCAACATATACACTGATTAAAAAGTGTTCCTTTAATTTTTTTGAGCAGAGTATTACATCAAGTCAATTCAACTTCTGGGATATTGATCTGGTCAGTTAAGTAGCAGAGGGGGTTGTTAATCAGTTTCAGCTGCTTTGGTGCTAATGAAATTAACAGGTGCACTAGAGGGGCAACAGTGAGACGACCCCCAAAACAGGAATGGTTTTCCAGGTGGAGGCCACTAATATTTTTTCCCTCATCTTTTCTGACTGATCCTAGCCAAATGCAAAACTAGTGAAAAACAGTGTCACTACTGGTAGCATGAGGCGATACCTGGACCCTACAGAGGTTGCACAGGCAGTCCCAACTCCTCCAGGATGGCACATCAATACGTGCCATTGCCAGAAGGTTTGCGGTGTCTCCCAGCACAGTCTCAAGAGCATGGAGGAGAATACAGGAGACAGGCAGTTACTCTAGGAGAGCTGGACAGGGCCGTGGAAGGTCCTTAACCCATCAGCAGGACCGGTATCTGCTCCTTTGTCACCCATGATCACTGACATAATAAAGTCCTCCCTCACCTCTGGAACTGTACCTTCAACCCTCAAACTGGCTGCAATCACTCCCATCCTCAAACCCGGTTCTGACCCAGCCGACCTAAATCACTACAGACCCATTTCCAAGACCCTTGAAAGGGTGGTTGCCGCACAGCTTCAGTCCCATCTAGACACTAACGACCTTCATGAACCCTTTCAATCCGGTTTCCGCCAAAAACACAGCACCGAAATAGCCCTGGTTAAGATCACCAACAACCTCCGTGCAGCTGACTGCGGACTTCTCACCATCCTCATCCTCCTCGACCTCAGTGCTGCATTTGACACCATTTCTCACCCACTACTCCTGGACTGCCTGGCTGGCATTGGGATCACTGGTGTGGCACTCTCATGGTTCACATCATATCTCACTGACAGACATCAGTTTGTACAACTAGGGAATCACAAGTCAGGGTCCTCTGCTGTTTCACTGGGTGTCCCCCAGGGGTCTGGACTGGGTCCGCTCCTATTAATCATCTATCTCCTCCCCCTGGGCAAAATCCTCCGTCACCACGGGGTTCACTTTCACTGCTATGCCGACGACACACAGGTCTACATTTCTTCCAAACCCACCACACCCCTTCCCCCCACCTCCCTCACCACCTGCCTTGAGGACATCAGGAGCTGGATGAACAGGAACTTCCTGAAGCTCAACGGTAGCAAAATCGAGGCCCTGCTCTTTGGCTCCAAGTCCTCCCTCTCCAAATCACAAAATAACCCAGCACCAAACATCATCATCGACGGCTTCCCTGTCCCCTTTTCTTCCCAAGTGAAAAGCCTCGGTGTCATTCTGGACGGCTCCCTCTCATTCGCACCACACATTAAAAACATCACCCGGACTGCCTTCTTCCATATTAGGAACATTTCTAAACTTCGCCCATCTTTGTCCCAACCCAGCACTGAAATCTTGGTTCACTCATTTGTCACTTTCCGGATTGACTGCTGCAACGCACTCCTAACTGGACTTCACATCAAACTCCTCAACAGGCTTCAAATAATTCAGAACTCTGCTGCCCGGATCATCACCCACACCAACTCATCCGACCACATCACCCCCATTCTCATTCAACTTCACTGGCTTCCTGTGCGCTACCGGATTGATTTTAAAAACCTTCTGCTCTCCACAATCTAGCCCCCATCTACATCACTGACCTTCTTCAGGACTACACCCCCTCCCGCACCCTCCGCTCTTCCTCTGTTAGACTTCTCATCACCCCCAGCTCACGCCTCAGCACCATGGGTGCTCGAGCGTTCAGCTGCTCAGCGCCGAGACTTTGGAACTCCCTACCATTACACATCCGTCTATCTGATTCCGTAACGTTATTCAAAACCCAACTCAAAACCCACCTGTTCAAACTGGCATATTCCCTCTAAATGTACATTATTGTGTCTACGTCCGTTACTATCACCGCTTGTCTGTCTTGTTTGTTTGTTTT
The DNA here is from genome assembly GCA_026901105.3 of Galaxias olidus. Classification (NCBI taxonomy): domain Eukaryota; kingdom Metazoa; phylum Chordata; class Actinopteri; order Galaxiiformes; family Galaxiidae; genus Galaxias; species Galaxias olidus. Next base: position 2,704 of record JAPMUY010002000.1, on the reverse strand, counting down.
TAACCTTGTCATCAAGTGAAGTCCACTGTTTTTAATTTGACTGCATTGTTTTACTATTCTCTTCAGCGTTTTTAACTTGCCGTTTAATGTTGTTTCATGCCCTGTAAGGTGTCCTTGGGTGTCATGAAAGGCGCCCAAAATAAAATGTAGTAGTAGTATTATTATTATTATTATTATTATTATTATTATTATTCTTTGTGCAAGGAGGAACAGGATGAACATGAACCAGGAGACAGGCAGTTACTCTAGGAGAGCTGGACATGGCCGGAGAAGGTCCATAACCCATCAGCAGGACCGGTATCTGCTCTTTTGTGCAAGGAGAAACAGGATGAGCACTGCCAGAGCCCTACAAAATGACCTCCAGAAGGCCACTGGTGTGAATGTCTCTGACCAAACAATCAGAAACAGACTTCATGAGGGTGGCCTGAGGGCCCGACGTCCTCTGGTGGGCCCTGTGCTCACTGCCCGGCATCGTGGAGCTCGATTGGCATTTGCCATGGAACACCAGAATTGGCAGGTCCGCCAATGGCACCTTGTGCTTTTCACAGATGAGATCAGGTTCACCCTGAGCACATGTGACAGACATGAAAGGGTCTGGAGAAGCCGTGGAAAACGTTATGCTGCCTGTAACATCGTTCAGCATGACTGGTTTGGTGGTGGGTCAGTGATGGTCTGGGGAGGCATATCCATGGAGGGACGCACAGACCTCTACAGGCTAGACAACGGCACCCTTACTGCCATTAGGTATCGGGATGGAATCCTTGGACCCATTGTCAGACCCTACGCTGGTGCAGTGGGTCCTGGGTTCCTCCTGGTGCACGACAATGCCCGGCCTCATGTGGCGAGAGTATGCAGGCAGTTCCTGGAGGATGTAGGAATTTATACCATTGACTGGCCCCCATGCTCGCCTGACCTAAATCCAATAGAACACCTCTGGGACATTATGTTTCGGTCCATCCGACGCCGCCAGGTTGCACCTCTAGACTGTCCAGGAGCTCAGTGATGCCCTGGTCCAGATCTGGGAGGAGATACCACAGGACACCATCCGTCGTCTCATTAGGAGCATCCCCCGACATTGTCAGGCATGCATTCAAGCACGTGGGGGCAATACACAGTACTGAGTACCAGTTTGAGTTGCTGCACTGGAATTTCAGCAAAATGGACTAGCCTGCCGCATCATTTTTTCACTTTGATTTTCGGGGTGTCTTTGAATTCAGCCCTCTGTAGGTTGATCATTTTCATTTCTATCAAACGATGTGGCATCCTTTCGTTCCCAACACATTACCCAGTCCATATCAGTATAGATATCCAGCATGATATTTTTTCCCCATTGAGATCTGTTTTCAAAGTGTTCCTTTACATTTTTTTGAGCAGTTGTATGTTGCACCTTAAAAAACATGTTTGTGTGTACTTAATAACCTTGCAACCAAGTTAATCAATTAACCTCAATCGTACAAACGAGTCAGATTAAACAAACACTAACTTTTTTAGCTGAAATCACAAGCATATTGCCTCATAAGCGTATAGGAGATTGCTATTGGTCTGGTTTTGTTTTTTTAATGTCGATGTTTGTTAAGTGAGTAGGGCATGCCCTGTATGGGTGGAACAGTGGCATTGAAATTGGGACGTTTTCATGATATCCTTGTTGTCATACATGCCAATGCAAGCATTTTGCAACGCCCCTGTATGGAACGCCATTTGGGGCCGAAAACGCCTTAATGAACGTGTTATAAAATAACGTGTCTACACATTTTTTTTCTTGTCAACACGCAAATCTGTGTCTGCACAATCAAAAGCTCCGTGTCTGCGTAAAAATGCGTGTCAACGCGTAATCATAAAATAATTTGTAGTCGCGCAAGAGTACGTGTTGACACGTAAAATGACTGTCCGCAGCAAAAAAAAAGGGGATGCTGGGGATCACCCAGAGGAATCTGCCTAGTCAGGTTGAAAGTATATGTTAGTAGTAACTCGGGTAAAGTATATAGCACGTATTTTAAATAAGTTGTTGAATGATGCTTATTCCACTTAAGGCCATGTCCGGTGTGAGAATAATCATAAACGCTAATGCTGAGTTGAGTGCAAAAGGGGTCAAACCGGAAACTGAATAACAGGAAATACAGGGGGGGAGAGGTGAGTCCCACCATTTGGCTCACGGGATACGACTGGGCGTGCGGCTAGAATATAAGAGAGGGAGAGAGAGAAGAAAGTTAGAATCCATGCTGACGCGGCCGCTCTGCTGCATTCTCCGGTATCCACACACTTGTGACGATATCTGTAAGGTAATTAATTGAATATGCGCCCACGTTTATGTTAAATGATTTATTTAGCATTAATATGTGTGACATTAAGGTTTGGAATAAATTAGAATAAAACTAATATGTGTTTGTTTCCTCGTGTCCGAGTCCACGTGTCCAAGTGATCTTCCTTGCCAACAAAGAACTCTTATGTGAGGGGTAAAACTTAACAATTGGAAGCTCCGCTGAGATTGGATTAAAGGAAGATCCAGGTAATCCGAATAAAAGACCATATTGAACTACAGCGATGGTATTCAAAGAGAGCTCTCAAAAAACTTAAAAGGTGAGCAGAGCCTGTTAAAACTAATCTGCATATTGGGCATAAACCAAATCAAGAATACCACTGTTGTGGGAAATGTGCGTCCTAAAAATAGTATGACACAGTAAAATTATTGACGGTAATGCTATAG
>JAPMUY010001999.1:10000-15000 GCA_026901105.3 Galaxias olidus | reverse complement strand
CAATCTCGTCTTTTCTTTAAAAAACAAAATGGCTGACAAACTGCTCGGTGCCTGTAAAGAGAGTCCCTTATAAGAGAGTGTGTGTGTGTGTGGGGGGGGGGGGGGGGTTGAACGACGACTGCTGCAGCTCTTCAGCCGCCTGACAGGTTGACAGGTGAGGGGCTGGAGATAATATGTGGACTCCCTATCTCCTATAATTCCTCCTCCTGGCCGTCGGAGAGCGTGACAGGTGTGGAGCCTCCTGGAGCCTAGCCCAGAGGCTCCTCAGGCACCCGCTCAGGTCGCCATGTTTCAGGCTCTCCATGGCGTTGCCCACTGTATATAAGACAAACCAGGCCTCTGTACCCTGAGGAATTCACAGGTTTCAGGCTCTCCATGGCGTTGCCCACTGTATATAAGACAAACCAGGCCTCTGTACCCTGAGGAATTCACAGGTTTCAGGCTCTCCATGGCGTTGCCCACTGTATATAAGACAAACCAGGCCGCTGTACCCTGAGGAATTCACAGGTTAAAAGAGGTGGCATTTTCTTTGAATTTCGATTCTTCCCCTTACAGCACAACGTGCAGAGCTTCTCCTCTTGAATTGACTTGGAATTGAAAATAAATGCGACTTACATTAAGCACCCATGAACTTTGCACAGAATTCCATATTCAAATGAGAGAATTGTTTTACACCCACTCACAGACTTGCCTCCTCTCTACATCCACTGCTACTGTTCATAGATGTCTGCGCTGGCGATGTCTTAGCATTGTGCTAGCCCACAACGCGGCACATTGTCTTAGTGTAACAGCAGCCCATCGTCAGCCTGCTGGGGGGGGGCATTGCCCTCCTAGCTGCTCAGCGCTAAACCACAGCAACAGATGGTAGAGAAGGCTGGCACCACCTCTGGGGCCACAGCAGCTTATGTCACATCACTACACATGTCATCACCAGAAAACACACAGCGGCCATCACAGCAAAGCAACGTCAGCATTCACTCGAGGCCTCAGCGCGTGCTGCGGTGTGTGGTCAAACACACTCCGTGTGAACTCAGTAGAACCGGACGTTTAAAGTCTTCAGGGTTGGCTAAGAGATTAATGTCTTTGTGATGACACACATTCCTATAGGAACTTCTAGTGCGCCCAGAATACCGCTGTGATTAATTCGACAGGCGAAGGCTACGTGATCGTGAGGCTTAGGTCAACTCTACAATGGCATAATCTGTGGGGCACTAAGACCAAGCATTACGGGAAACATTTGCATTTGCAGGGAAATTGGCAGAGATTGGGTTTATGCAACACGGGTTTGACACAGCTACACTCCCTCCCCAACCCCACTGTTTCAGGACTAGGTCTGTGCTTGTCTTTTCTTGGCATTTTCAACCAGCAGCCTTTTTGTTCTTTCTATCAAAGGCCTCTGAATGTCGTGATTGTAATCTATAGATGAGATTCCCCGTACTATAATAAAAGGATTGAGGATCGACTGGAAGTAAATAATGTCAGGATCTGTTGACTAATTAAAACGAGTTACTTATTTTACACATATATCTGTCTCAAATGGATTACACGTATTCATCACAGTGTACCTGATAACATTAGCCAGCACTGTCTGAGATAATCTGCTGAGGAGAGTATGCGTAGGGGCCTGATTTAATTGCACATATCAAACTGCAATGGAGGGGACGGGCGTCATCCCTGGTTACACAACCCAAAGTGTTAATGAATGTTTGTGGGTGGGTGTTGTTGTGAAGGCTTCCTCCCGCTGGAGATAACGGGGAACGGGGCTGAGAATAGAGGTGAGACCGTGCCGGGTCACTCCGGGGGGCTGCTCTCTCCCACTGTTATTTACACCGCCTCAAACGGAGCACAGGAACTGGGATGGAGGCCGGCCAGACAACATCCCAGACGCGACAGCTAGCATGTGTTAGTCGGCGAACACGGTGATGGAAAACCTCAGTGCATGCTTGATGAGTTAGCTGTTGGAGACTGTTGCTGTGGAGATTGTGGTTGCTGGTTTTAGTCCGAATTGGTGGGTCTTTAGCCCACATGCTATCCTCGACTTATTCCTATTTGTATTTTTCTCCAAAGGTGTTAGGACAATGATGTTCTTGGGAGGCAGGTCTTCACACATAGGGCCTCGCTATAAACAATGTGTAGAAACGCGAGAGTTCCTACTGTTCCCGTGAGACCGTCTAAATACGCCAGGTCTAATACGCCAGGTCTAAATACGCCAGGTCTAATACGCCAGGTCTAAATACGCCAGGTCTAAATACGCCAGGTCTAAATATGGAAAAACGAATCGCTACATCCCCAGGCTGGGCTAGGAGACAACAGAGGTTTCACAGCTCCCGAAAGAACCCAACTACTATCGTCTCTCACTTCACCATGGATCCTCTTCACCCCTTTATGGCATAGTAGTTATAATCTGGCCTTTTGGAGTCCTCTCATCATATTCTACCGGGTCTTCCTTTGCCCTCAGTTGATCTCGATCCAATGTACTCCTGGGTGTCCCTCTCTGAGTTGAAGTGACTCTCCATGGCTGCCAGCTTAAGTACATCCACTTCTACATACCCTCATACACTGTCATCAGCGTCCACTCAGGTCTAACATGATCCCAGTTTCCAAACATAGTGGGCCCCTGTAGGGCACTCTCTGCATGCAGCCATGAACAGCACTATTCCTGCATATGCAGTGTAATATTTGAAGCCAGGCAGAGCAGTAGGCACATTGGGTAAGGTCTGGTGAGGGACCTTCTGATCCACACATTTTTTCTTTCTCAGTCAGTTTCCTCTCTTCCGTTGCTGTCTCTGCTTCTTCGCTCCCTCTGCTTGGGAACAAGATTTACAACACAGTTAATGAAGTGCAGAGTTAAGGAAAGGTCACCGCCATGATGTCTGAAAACTAAGGAGGCGGAGGTGGTGTTTGTTTTCGTTCTTATTTTTTTTGGTCTATTTTATTAAAAACCATCACATGAGAATTTCTGACTGTGTACTTCGCACATACTATGAAATGCAATATATCGTACATGAGCTGATAAGCACAAAGTGTGATTCTGAGTTCATGACCCAGACCTCTTAAATATTTTGTAGCAGGTTAAGCTTATTCTGTTGGATTTGTTATTAAAGAGTCAGACATAAATCAGAATAAATTGTTTTCAAGTGTGATTTCAGACCAAACTGAAATATTGTGTAAGTATGAACCTGTCTCGTATTACGATTCAATGCAGGCATGTACCTTCTGGCTGTGATGACTATGGCTCTGCAAAAGCTGCCTTGCTCATTCAGCTACTTTGAAGTATATGACCCACTATTTCAGTTAGTTGGAGGATGGCAATATAAATGTGATCCATTTCAGTTGGTTGGAGCATAGCAATATAAATGTTATCTTTTTCAGATAGTCGGAGGATTGCTAGATAAACACTCTCTTTTTTCAGTTAGTCGGTGAACAACTACACATTTATATTCAGTGACAAACAGATACTTCCTCCCACATTAATGTAATACATTAGCAGGGCAGCTAACAAGGGAGGTCTGCCTGGTCCAGTGAACGGTTCAGTCATGCAGCTAGTGGGAGGCTGCCTAAATGACTTAGCATTTTTCTATGGCTTGTGGCTAGTGGGGAGCTGTCTGGGCTGTCTGCTGTGTTTGGGCCCTAGGTGATGGGGATAGCCTGTGGCGCCCACTCGGCCTGGACGGGGCTCAGCAACGGCCTACGTCTCCCAGGGACCTGGGAAGTGGGATGGAGGCGCTGAAGGCTGTTGTAGTGCCATCCGTTTAAACAAGGGACTTGGGTAATTGCGTTTTCGGATTCCTTAGCTCTACTGTCCCTCTCGCTATGGTTCACCAATAAAGTTTATTGTTGGTAAACGGTCAAATATCCTCCATCACATATCTTTGTCAAGTTTTCGATGACCTCATCTGAGTGAATATCGGCCGATGTATCGTTATCTGAATTTTATTGGCATCGGCCGGGTCAGTCTCTACTGTCTTCTGAAGGAAAGGAGGCGGTGCCCCTATAAATCAGCTCTGTAATCCCTCATATAATTGGCAGACGTTGAATTGTTTTGTTTTTTCATCGCTGTTTCACAAGAATTTACAACAGAATATGGAAAAGAGATGGCCCTCATGATTAAAGGGAGAGAGCACCAACCCACGCCCACGCAACATCCCTTTCACAAGCTTTGGTGAAGAAAGCACTTGGCTACCATTATGTAATACCATTGTGCTTTGTGTGTTTGTGCGCGTATACCGGTGGATTAAGTGTTTGTGTGTTTTGCTGCTCGAGTACATGCATGTTTTATCTACTGATCTTCCCTCTGCCTGTGAATGGCGTGGCTCATGAAAAAAAACAAAAAAACTGAAGTGTCAGAACAATGGCAGACTCCTCTCGTCTGTTCACATCACCTAGGTAACCCCCATAGACATGCAGAGAGGAGGGGGGACTGGGGCAAAGAACAGACGGATACAAACATAAGAAACGTGTTTCCCATAAGCAACATGCCAGTCAGGAACATAGAGATATTTGGGGTGATAAAAGTTATGGAGAATGTAAAAGTATAAGTAGTGTGAGAGAGAGTACCCTGCGCTCGTTCATCACTGTTGACACAAGCCCCAAGCTATTTTTAACCCACCGCGTAGGATACATTTCATACGCAGGGGCAATTAATATTCTATCATTCGGCAGATAAACATAGATATTACTTCAGAGCGGCGGCAAGCATTTATCTCGCGGCTCGACGTAATCTGGCGCGGCAATTACACTGGAGCTTTTCATGAAATGTTCATTACTGAGCGCGGGGCGCTACGTGGAGGAGGTTTCATGTTCTTTGCTCCGTCCCTCGGCCAATCGGAGAGGGGCTTGACGAACGCGCTCACACACTGTTGCTTGGGTCCCTGACATTTAGGCTAGCGAGGCGAGAGAGAGAGAGAGTGATAGGGAGAGGGGAGAGAGAGAGGAGGGGGGGCAGTAGAACAGGGAGAGATTGAGTTATCACGCCGGAGGGGGGGTAAGGGAACACCGCG
>JAPMUY010001999.1:0-2500 GCA_026901105.3 Galaxias olidus | reverse complement strand
ACACACACACACACACACACACACACACTCTCTCTCCCAACCATGAGCCTCCCCTCATCCCCAGGCCCGCTCCAGGGCGTATGACTTAATCAAGCACTCCCAGCCAACATCCATATCTGTATGGGCAGAGGTCGTAGGGCACAACAACATCACATCTGACACGCACACACACGCACGCGGGCACACACACACACGCACGCGGGCACACACACACTCACACAGAGGCAGCTGCGCTAGCGTGGCGACAGAAGGCGTCGGGCCATCTGCCAGAAAACAACCAAAGACGTCCCTGACCCGGGGTCCTCCACGACCTTATCCTCCTGCACAGGGCGGTCTCACTGGACAGCGGTGGACACAGTAAGACCACACGTCCAACCACAGACTCTGTTGACCAGGACTGGGGATTCTCTCTGTGCGTAACCATGGTGACGCCGTGTCCGGCTTCTGCTGTAATCTCCTGTGTTTCTGTTGACCCCGGTTACATCACCCTCCAGCGTGTAGGGTCAATCTGTGCCTCGTGCTCTTAAGAAGGGGAAGATCAAAAGGTTCCGCATCGGTGGCAGCGGCACTCAAATCCGATTGAGACGGGCAGATAGATTGTTTTTGGTGTGTTTGTTTGTGTGCATGTTTGTCTCTGTATGTTTGTCTGTGTGTGTGTGTGTGTGTGTGTGTGTGTGTGTGTGTGTGTGTGTGTGTGTGTGTGTGTGTGTGTGTGTGTGTGTGTGTGTGTGTGTGTGTGTGTGTGCGTGTGTGTGTGTGTGTGTGTGTGTGTGTGTGTGTGTGTGTGTGGGCTGTAAGTGAATGCACAGAGCAGATGTGCTGGATGCTTAAGATCATTAGAGATTGCATAGGACGAGGCAAAGCAAAGTGCAGTGGATTTGCATTCATCTAAAAATAAAGTTCCTGCAATCAATCAGTCTCAACCAGGACAGTCAGCCGTGCCTGTTCTGCTTCTCCCTCTGAGGGTGTGTGGGCTGCAAATTGACAGACACTATAGCTGGCCATGGCATAGATCAATACCATGTATAATCCTACTGTTTGTTATGATTGACTATGGAAAGGCTGTTAATTCACAGATAGTTGACCAACCAGGTGACTGTGTGTACTATTAGGTGTAACGGCTCTTACATCCTGTAGTAGATGGTTAGGGTATTACGCGTGCGTGCACGTGAAGAGCGTGCACGTGAATAAATATTCCTAGGGTCTTTGTGTGTGCCGGCCCCCTGGGACCCGTCCTCCTTGGTTTCCATGGCGATGTCACCTGGAATAACCCGCAGGTGTGTTGGTGGCAGGACGCCAGGCCCGTAGCCATCCCCCCTAATGAGGACCCCGAGGGGACTGTCGAAACGGGGGCTGCCCTGGAAAGGCTTCCCTGGTAGTCGGTCCATCTCTCTCTCTCTCTCTCTGTCTCTCTCTGTCTCTCTCTCTCTCTCTCAGTGATGGATCAGGGCAAACTTTTCCAAGATCCTGCTTCACTGTGTTCTGGGTCAGAATCTCACCTGCATTATCTGTGGCTTTCTGTAATGTGGTGGTGTTTTATCTTGTATGAAAGTTTCTGGACGTTTTCAGCCGGCATATTTTATGGCGCGTCACATTAACGAACCGTTAGTGAGACAGCCGCTCTGACCCTGTTTGGAACTGGGATCCCACCTCATAGGTTTTACACCACTACGTTGTGGAGGGTTATGCCTCTTCTCTTTAATATTTGATTCCTGCCTTTTGTTTTTCTGCCTGCATTTGATTCAGTACTCCCTTCAAATTATTATACGTGACTGAAAAAACTTTCTATATTTATATATCTTATGCCCAGAAGGTGACTTTTGTTGTGAGATTTTGCGTTGTGAGTTGCAGCGATGGCAATTATGTTGGATAGGTACGCTGAATGTGTATCTGCGTGTTTGCGTACATTTTCGTTCAAGTTTCCACAGCCATATGTGCAGCTGATGTCGAAATAAGGACATGTAGAAATCCATCAGCAACAGACACAAGCACCATGTTCCTCCTAGGATCTTAGCTTCAGTCAGGCAGAGCAGCAGAACCGGGCTCTCAGCAGCATGATGCCCTTCCTCTAAACTCCTGGAGGTCAGCAAAATGGAGGGTCGATGCCCCAGACTCACCAGTGCCCGAGTTCCAATGTTTGTTGTGGGTAAAACCAAGTGACATTACTGACTATTGTGGGTAAAACCTACTCGATGGGAAATGAGTACAATCCTAACTTTATTTCTTGACTCAGTGAATCATACATGAATGAGTTCAATTACCAGCCTATATTTACGATTAATACATGTTATATATGTGTTCAGACTTCTGTGCAAGCTGATGGCACTATCCCCTCTGTGTGAGGGAGTTCTCCCCAGAGAAGCGATTCGTCCCTGGGCTTTTCCAGGGCTTTAAACCAGGAGATCATCCAAAGGACTGCGTCAGCACTGAACTCTGACCCTTACATTTGGTTCCCCTTCGCCTCCGACGGGCCCAGACGACTGTCGCTGTCAGGGTCGGG